>VWPU01026987.1:0-14100 GCA_013398955.1 Callaeas wilsoni
GCGCCGGGCCCCGCGGGGCAGCGCCGGCCCCGGGCATCCATCCCTCCGCCCGCCCGCCGTACGGCACTGCCGCTGCCGGCAGTTGTCTCCCTGTGGCCCAAAACTGCTTCAGTCCCTGCGATCTACGGACTGGACAAAAGTTTTAGTGGCTGGAATCCCCAGTCCCGAGGTGAAGCCCGCGCACAGGGCAGCGCAGGAGAGGAGCGGTGATGGTGAGGAAGGAGAGGGTCCCAGCCCTCCTAAGTCTCCCCACTCCCACCGCAGAAAGCAGGATCTTGCCTCCAGTTCCCCAATTTATCAAAACCTTCCCGTCCTTTACGCAATCTATCAGGCCAAACACACCCTGCATAGGCAATATGGGTCCTTCTCAGCTGCAGGTGCAATTTAGCCTAAAGCACTGAACTAAATTATGTTTGTCATTTTTATTCCAATTGATACAAATGCACAGAGTTTTACATAAATCTTTTTTCCCCCTCATTTTATTAAAAGAATTTTTCAGTTGTGTTCTGCACCAGTGAGGCCTTAGAGGTTAATTGTATTAAAGACAAGAAACATTTGCCTTCTTCATTACTCATCCATTCACAAGATGTTCTCACGCAAAAGGAAGAGATAACTGGAAGTATCAAGAGATTTCTCTTGGAAGATGCCATTTCATCTCTTTCTGATATAAAATTACCTCGCTCTTGTATGTTTCTCCTCAAGCCATGTCCTCAGCCCAAGTTTCATACATCTTTTTAAAACGTATCAGCAACGACAATTGAACAGATGCTATTGTACCTTCCACAGGAGGGTTTCAAAAGCTTGTTGAGAATCTTAACTACTCATCACCCTCATTCTTCAGATAAGAAAACTTAACACACCTGAAACTTAAAGGACTTTATCAAAGACACATGGGGATTGACAGTCCTGCTGTTTAAACACGGTTTGGCAGCCTACCCATAAACAGAAGAAATACAGATAAAGCCATGAAATCAAACCTCACGCAGAATTCAGGCAAAATTCCATCATTTTCCCTACAGAATCTTGTTAAAATATCAGTTTAAAACATCCAGATCCTCAAGTACTTTCCCCATGTCTGGTCTTACACTGTTGATGCAAACATGCAAAACTGCAAGACACAAGCTCAAACCAGAGAAAAGAAACTATATAAAAACAGTAGAATTTACCTCAGAAATGAGGGCTAGAGCTTGTTTCTATTGAGTAAATCCCTCAGTAATCATAAAAAGTCCAGATACAAGAGCAAGTCCTGAAACTGCTGCAAAGTGCCTGTGTATTTTTATTAACACAAAGTTTTTCAATAACAAAATATTAGGCTTTCACCTTAAAAATTTACATCTCACTTCAGTCGACCCGGGAGCTGAGCACCTAAATTGAACCAAACAAGCAATACCTTCTTATGTGCTTTGCCCCACAGGCTTGTGTACCACTGGATTCTACAAATCCTGAAAGCAACCACAGAAAGGTACAGTGACAGACAAGAGCAAACCAGTGAATAGTCCTTGCTGGAGTGGGATAAAAGCATGTTCTAGTAATCAGAGATTATCTTTACAGCAGCCTTGCAAAATAATCATGACTGGGTAACAACCCCAAGACAAAAACTTCTTGTTTGTTTTTAAGTGCAAAGACTGATATCTTGAAAAAGCATTCAGCCAAAAGGAATTAGTGACACCTGATGGGTGGAATTTTTCCAGCCTCTTTCAAAAATTCCTAGTCTTAAGTAGACGAAAATTACTCCTACACCTAATCTACCTTCGATCACTGAACACGGTACAACCAATGCTCAGAGTAGAAAGGTCCCCAGAGCACCTGTTCCAGCCAGTCCCACATTCCTCAGCCCACAACCTTTCCAAATTCCTGTGACAATCTTCAGATCTACAGTGAAAGACCAAACCCCCCAATTCCAAGGAGCCACAGGGAGACAGGAGAGAAAAGTATTGCCAGTGTCTTCCCAGCAGCAGGAATTTCTTCAATAAAAGTGGCACAAAGGGAGGGAATAAAAACAATCCCTACCAATCTGATCCAAAACTCTCTCCCGGCCCAAAATCCAGCAGCTGGTTTAATCCTGAGGTTATAAGAAAAAGGACACCAAGTGCTTACAAGAATTTAATTCTGTGAAGAGCCCAAATTCAATCAGACAACACCTTGTCAATCTCCACAGCTTCTGCAGAAGCCTCAAAGAGTCATTTCACCTCCCAAAAACCCAGCAGAAAGCAAATTGCATCAAATTGGGAAAAATTCTTCCTAGCTCCTCAAGGCAAACTGCAAGAGTCCTGAATCTCTGGATCATCCAGTGCAAACCGATCACCCCAAGACACCTGGATACAGTGGAAACAACATTTCAGGAATACTTCACTCTCCTGTACCTACCTCATTTCAGGTATATACCAATATACAGGCTCCAGAGATCCATATCATAAGCAATTTCCTATCTTTAACAGCTCTCCTGCTTAGTTGCATAATCCTCTCCATGAAATTAGTAATCAACTTTCTTTAAAAATCTATGGTTTCAGCATTGAAGAGCTGGGAAAGGTGTACATAAAACACTGCATTTACAGAAGCTTCCAAAGCTGCATCTTTTCAGCCTAAATTATTTTTCATTCTGGTTTTTTCATATATATAGATATTTAGATAAATATTTATGTTTTTATATATAAACATATTTATTTTTATTAATGCATATATTAAGTACATATATCTTTGAGTGACCAAATTGATCTCACCCTGAAGCTGGTCCTGTTTTGAGGGTTCTTTGAACCAGATCATCTCCAGGAGTCCCTTCCAAATAAACTTATTTTGTCATCCTAATTAAGTAAATACTCATTTAGATAGATCTGTCTTTAGATCATATGTTTTCTTGGAAAAGGTTCACTAAAGATATTAATATAAGAAAAGCAATATATAAGCTATCTGCTGGAACAGCTGCCTTGGTAGCTCCAAGGCTAATTGCAGTCACTTGGAGGTGGTTCTGGCTCCCAAGGGACCTGGAGATCGAGGTGCCTCAGCAGAGAAGTCCCGAGGGTATCTGCTGCCCAGCCACTGCTAGAATTCAGTAACAAAACCAAAACAGCAGCTAAAATTTATCTACTACAACAGCTCTTGGGAATCCAAGTTACGGCAAGGCTCAAAAGGATGCTCTGGGAGACCTCCTAGGTAAGGACCTTCCCAGAGCCGGAATCAGGGATGTTCCGGCAGCTGAAGCAGTAAGAGACTCCCACCGGAGCACGGTTTGCTGAAGCATGTGATTCGTGGAGCAGGGGCTGGAGCACCCACCCCAGCATTCCCCCCGGGATCTGCTCTCCGGGCGGGGATGCTGCGGGAGCCACCGGCATCTCCAGCGGCGCTCCGGGCTGTTGCCCTCTGCTGGCACACATCCCACTCCCGTGCTCCTGCAGGCCAGCACAGTCCGGCCTTACAACGCGGTTTTCCTTTAGTCTTTTGTATAAATCGCAATTCCTAGGAATAGTGGGTTTATGCCAAAAATTTCATAATAACATTACTACCTTTAGAGCAACAACCCCTGACCATCTTCACCCCCAGCTGTGATTTCTGGGGCATCAGCCATTCCACTGCTCACCCTACACAGCAGTTACCCATCGGAAAATGTTCTTCCTGCTGCTCTTCTGACTCTTCCCTGGAGCATAAGCCTCGGATGTCACCCGCTGTCACCTATGTCAGAGGCACACACTTCCTGCCCTGCAGTCATATTACATCTATTTCAGAAATTTGCAGGAAGATTTTCAGATGGATTTTATTGTTTAGAATTTAGTGCTCAAAAGGGAAAAAAAATCAGGAAGAAAGCTGTAAAAACAACTCTTGTCGGCACTGGAACAAAGGCAAAGGCCAGTATTCAGTTGCCTAAATGCTACCAAGTCTCTCTGCCTCCTTAGAGTCTGCATCTACTGAGTGTACAGTTCTTGCTGCAGGCTGAGGAAAAGACTGAACTTGAGAAAAAGTTTAGGCTATGGACCAAAAAGTGGGATTTTTTTCTACCAAAATTTTTCTAATAAGATATAATTTTAATGTGATTCTTCACCTTTAAAATACAACCCTTGAAGCTTCTACTACTATCTTCTGTAATAAGGGGAAATTATCCATATGCTTCATAAAGATGTATGGCTTAATTAATATTTGTATACTATAACTCAGAGAGAACAGCATAAACAAAGCTATTCCTATTCAGGATCTCAACACCATAATCCAGGTCTCTTTACTGTTATCCCCTGTACACTCATTGTCTTGCTCTCTTCTTGGAATTTTTTTAAACATTTCATTTCTTACTCTTTGCAAAAGCCAAGAAACACAGTCCAGCACCCTCATATAGTAACATAAGGTGCTGCAACATCAACACAAATGAGTGAATCTCACAGATGTCATACCCAAAAATTTAGACAGGATTGCTTCTGCAGGCAAATTATTTTACCTGCACAGAAAAACCTGTCTCAGGCAGCATATCTTCCTCACAGGTAACAGACTGACCTTCATTATACTGCTTGGTATTTTCTGGGCAAACCTCTTTTTCTGTTCAATATTCATAGCATATTCAGAGTGGGAACTGTATGTCAGGGGCTCGGGTTTCTGTTCACTTACTCGACTTTTGTGGTGTGCTTTTCAGGGCTCAGCTTTCCCATCCTCTCATTCACACAGAAGTGCACCCTGTGAAGCAGAAAAAAATACACTTTAAAAAGGCATTGGAGAGTGTGTGGCATCCTCTCGTTGCAACACTTTTGGCACAGAGCAGCTCCAGTAATAAAACCAGCCCAGCTCTTCCTTTCAAAGGTGATGTTTCTCAACTTCCTCTCATCTGACTCCCCAATATATCAAAAACAAGAGCTCCCCATTGCCACCACCTACACACAAAGCGATCGTAACATTTCCAAAACACACGTGGTGCTGATTCATCACCAACCTCACGCCTCAAAGATTTAAAAGTAAAATTGATACCACACAGAGGAAGTTGAGATTTTAACTGGTGCTGGGTGAGTAAAAGAAAATTCCCATAACATCTAAGTGATGTCATTTGAGAAAAAATAATTTGCCTGCATTTAAGACTGCTGAAAGCAATGGATGGATGGGCCTAAAGGGAAAAGGCACAGTGACTGCAAGGGCTGGAGCTGCTTGTGCTCCTGATCTCTCTTTTTCAGGATACACCTCCAGGAAAGTAACAGTAGAAAGCTGGCACTGCTCGTGCAGAATGCTGTTGCTAACCACCCTATGCAAGAGGCATTAGCAGTGACAACTCCAAACATCCTGCAGTCCAGCAGTGATCTCAGGGGAGAAGTCCTGAACTTGCAATCAGGACTCAAAGGAGCTCTTTCCAATAAATGGAGCATCATTATTACAGCAGTGGTGGAATGAAAACAAGTCCAAAAGAAATCTCACAGTGAAGGACTTTGGACGAATTCATTACCCAGTAAACTTACAAGATTACTAAAACCTGAAGAGGTGCTAAACAAGCACAAGGAAAGAATTGGGAATTTAGCATCAGGAATCTTTCACGATGTTGTGACCCAGCCCAGGAAGAGCCAGTGAGCCCGAAACTAGAGGACATCCCTTCTGAGGAGGGAGCGGGTCTGGAGGATGAAATTGGAGTAAACTATTTCAAAACACAGCTGATAGTGCTGTGCTTGTATATAATAACAAGGTAAGCACAGCCTCCCGCCAGGGCCAGAGCCATGCCCTGCCCATGTTGCAGTTTGTTCATGGGGGTGTGCAGTTCGGAGAGGGAGGCTTGCCCCTGGAGCTGAGTTAGTGTGCAGTGAAGAAAACGAGATTATTGATCCACAGAGAAAAAGTAAAAAGCACACAAACTTCCCGTCACAAACTACTTGTGCATTTTACTCAGCATTGCTTTAATCCAAGTCTGTGCTGGAAACAGGTTCAGTACTCCTGAACTTTCTTCTTCCCAGTCAGTGCCTGCAGTGACTACACTCATGCTTCCTTCCCCCTAGGGTTTTGTGGAAAGCAAATTTTCTTACAAAAGAGGGAAAGTCCATTGTAAAGCTACAGAAAGCAACAAAAATTACAGAAATGACAGAAGAGACTGAGATGGTACTCATCCTTTATATTGACTAGGTTACAGACTAACAGCCTGTTTTCAGATGTGTGCCTTTGCATGCCTTTATATTCAAAGAGCATTCCCAGGAGAACAGGGCTTCTGTGAGGCAAACCAGTTGGCAATTCCATGGTACAAAGTAGCATTTGAACAAATTATGTACTTTGAGATTCGTCAGCTCATTTTGCTTCTAAGGAATTTTTCAGCAGTGTTAATCAGTGATTGGTACTTTGATGGTGGTGAGCAAATGTGCATCTTGACACATTTCCAGCCAGAAATGTAATTCCCTTCTAAATTGGCATAGATTCCTCACTGCATTACTCATGAAAAGAGGTATTTATAGTAGTTTGATGAATATAATGTGCACCAAAATTGTACATAGCTCAACATAGTCCAATTAACAAAAAAAAAAAGCTATTCTTTCAAATCTGTGTATTTTCCATCTGCGAAAGCATTTGGGAATGAAACCGTAAGCATCATGCTAAGAGGGTTAATATCCAGATGCCTCAGACAGATGGCATTATTAGTCTGCCTGGGCTTGACATCTAGTTTTCCAAGTTAAGGAGCTTTGGTTCCTTGGATGGCTGACAATCTGAGAATAGCCGGTGCTCTAAGCCCGACGTTTACTGTAACAGCAACAGGCAACACTGCAGCTTTGCCTAAAAGACTTTTAGCAAAAAAAAGTTGCACCAAGATTAACCACACTCAGAATGTACTTTAAAAAATGCTGTTGCAGCTTTAGGTTAGGACTCCTACTGGCAAAGGCTGAACCACGGACAGAGAACAGTACTTGAATTTTGGTTTTTATGCTGGCTGGTTTTTTTCTTTGCTACAGCCTAGACCTGAACTGCACCATCTTTTCAACTGTTCAGTCTATTCAGTAGATAGAACTACAGGAAACAGAAAAATCTGAAGAATGTCTCTCTTCTGCAGTGAACTACAGCTGTTGTTCTTTCAGGGTTCCCACTACCCATTTTCCCAGAGAGATGTTTTTAAGGGGAATATAGGGTTTATAGGATTAAAACACTCTGAGAACTACATGAACAAGAGGTATCAGTTCAAAAGTGACCATTTCTGCCCATTTATATATAATAGAAATTGGTGAGAGTTCTGGGAGAAGAGAAGGTAAAAAGACTAGGATTTGTCAAAGTGAACAGCAATGAGAAAAGCACCCAACTCCATCAGCCCCTTTACAAGTCCTAGTATACAGGTAAATAATACAAAATTCCTAGGGAAACATATAAAGCAAGAAGACTTTCATCTCGCAATGAGAAATACACATCTGGCACTCATCAATAGTAATGCTTGCATTACAGCACAAATAAACACTCATTAAAGGTAAGTGGAAGTAGAGGTAATGTCTGTGTGCGTATACGTGCACATACCAGAAATAACAGAGCAGTAATGCTTCAACAGGAGATCTAAAAAATGCCCATCAACAAAAGCAAACAGTGCTTGCTCAGGCTAGCTCAGAATTCCTTGTCGTGTACTTGCATCGTGAAATACATTTTCAAGTGAAGCAGGCATACAACTGTTTTATTTTTTAAGAAATACAAAAATAACAAGCAGAAAACTCATCTTTAAGGGACATATACACCAGATCACAGAACCAGTTATGCAAAACATGTTAAATAACCCCTTGTTTTGTAAACTATGCCTCTGGCTAGTGTGACAGACTGAAAATTGGGTGTTACAATTTTAATCACCTGATATTAATCCCAGGTATTACCCATCGACAGTTTGAAAAACCACTGAAAATGCCTTCTTCCAAATAGCTCAGAAAGTAAAAGGTCTGTAACAATGTAAACCACATAAATGTGGTATCAGCTGTTGATTACATGATAAACACTAATTCATAATAGCTACAACAGGTCAAAAATACTAACCCAAAGGCTTGGATAAACTGCCTTCTATCAGAAACTCAACCCTCTCTCAGACTGTAGGTGCAAATCCCCATTCTCACAAAACATACCATGTTTTGTTCACTGTGTGGACATCAGAGGGGTGTCCTTCAGGCTATTTTTTAGCAATTAATAATATAATGATTTAGGACAAACTTTTTCATTTTAGAATAAACATTCTGAGGTATACAGAAAAAGGAAGCTGCTCTCTTTTCACACTTGAATGGGAGATTGAGGTCCTCAGCATCCCTCCAGCTCAGACCCTTTTTGGCAGTAGTGGGAATGCCATGTTGGGACAGGGCAGGATAATAAACCAGTGTTCTGACCTACACCATCCAATTAGGCCTTTCAATGCTAAATGGACGCAAAATTTGATTTACGGGGTCTAAGCTGGTGGGGGGGCAGGGAGGAGGACACCATAACGCATTTAAGAACTTTACGTTTCTAGCCATTTTAGGTATTTCTGCTTCACAGGTCATTAAGTCCGTATGTGCAAAGTACCTGGCAGAGCTCAGGCACACCTCCCATCAGTGCCCAGCTGTGCACACCCCCAACTCCCGGCAGAGCTGAGCTCCTGGGAGCAGAACTGGGACTGCCAGAGCCAGTACTGGAGCCTGGACTGCAGCTACTGCAACATTCAACCCAAACCAGAAAGCTTGCCCAGGTCGGGAGGGTAAGGACTGCCCGCCCAAGTTACACTACAGAAGCCTGCATGGCTTTTATTCTGCAGGTGTGTCACACTATCAGTGACCCACAGAGATTTACTGCCATCGAAGCTGTCTGAGCTGTTACCACTGTTCTAAACCACCTTTTCAGCACCTGATGGTAAAACAAACACGTAGGAGGTACTTCCACAGGCTTGTGCAAGTATCGCTGCACTACATAGAAAGGTGTTTAGCATGTTTCTTTTTAATGCGGTAGTAGTCAGTATTATAAAAGTGTAAGTCGGGCTAGTTTTATTAGCCAAGTAAAATTTACAAGTCAAGAACAAATTATACTTTAGAGTAGACATGAACACTCATTACTATTAAAAAACCATATGTACATCACAACACACAGAGTTCAGTGAGACTGTAGTCTGAAAAGTTTGGTTTTGGGAATTCCATTTTGGTCATGCAGATTACAAAAATAAAAGAACATCTGTGTTTTAAGAAAGCTACCACACTTTTACTTTATTAAATGCTGAAAGCAAACTAATTGCTCTTATTTTCTATTTCTCACAAGTGACACCAACACAATCCAGCATTTGGTCCTGAACAGAAGGCCATTAAATTATCGAGATAATTTCAGACATAGGAACTTCAGAACTCAACGACAAACTAAGGAACGGCAAAGTAAAGTTACTTTATTTCTATCTTCGTGACCTTCCTAAATCAACTGTGAAGTCACAAACTTACTGACATGCCAGCTACACACCTTATTTCACCCCAGTTCTTCCTATGCACCTCTATGCAGACAAATCCACCAAGGGGTCAGAATAAATACCTTTAAACACATAAGCAAAGTTTTATCAACCAATCTCTTACTACTAGGAACTGTACTAGAAACAGGTTTATATTCCAAGAGAGTCTTGAAGTCACTCCAAGAGAGTCTTTAATGCCACCCAATACAGATCTGCACTTTTCTATATTCCCTGGTACGCCCTGGCACTGCTGCCCCTTAGCCCACCAGCACTTACAGGATCCTCTCCAATGTCACCTGCAGGGTCACAAGTTCTCGCTCCCAAGAGACCAGAGCTCAGAGGAGAACAGGTGCCACCTACTCAGGACACCAGAGAACACGGTTAAACAGGCAACAATCTTTCGCAGGAGACAGTAGGCAGCCTACTCCCTAATCCACCTGCGATTTTTGGGATCAGCTCTTTGTTCCAGCAGACACTAGTCCTACAAGGACTACTGCACACAGGTAACAGCACATTTCAGCACAGCAGTTCCCAAACTGTCACATTTCACAGTCACTTCTTTAAAAACCTACTCGTTTCTAGTACCAACAAATTCTGTCACAGCACGTAACATGAAAATACCATAAAGCTATAGTTGGTGCACAAACCTTTAGCTTCCTAAATCAAATAACAAGACACATCACAAAAGTGAATTTAACCATTTCTCTGCCAACCAGGCTGTCTCTTAGTAAGGTTAAGGCAATTCACTACTGCAAGGGACCAACACACGACCTAGAACTATGCTGCTCATTTCAGCTAAAACCAGGAAAACTGTGCTTCAAATGAAGTTCAAGGATGACTGTCCAACATGGTTGTAAAGTGCAAAAGTACAGAAAAAGACTTCAAGCCCAGTGAGCTGAAATAAAACCACCTGAAGCTGTGCACAGACAAAAGCTGGCACTTGCAGTGTTTTACAAACTCAAACTCTGAAGCTTGGTTTACAACAACGTCTGAGATGCTGGTGCACAACAGTGACTAACAGGCTTTTGAGATAGAAAAATTACAGAATAATTGCAAACAGCAAGTTATTTGGAACCTATTTATAAAAGCTCAGCTAAGCCAAAGAGAACTAGTCTCTCTATAAGAGCCATAAATGACCACAAACAGGAGGAAACTCAGCTCTTAGTTTAAATCCTGATGATACCAAAAGGTTGTCCTGTTTGTTTAAGCTCACGAAAGTAATTAAGGTGATGCAGTTTCACTTCTAATAGCAACAAAGCTCATTTCAATTTAAATCGTCATCAGGTTAGATTGATACCAAATAGTAACGATACCTTGAAATTTCATGTGAAATCCTTCAGCCCAGAAGCACCAAGCCCTACGCATTTAACTTTTCACAGGAACCAATGGGAATTACATGCCTAATATCTTGCATATCTGGAGCAAAGCAAAAAGCAGCTTTTATGATGCAGTCTCATGAAACATCAGCATTCTAACAGCTCAGAAACCTGAAGTCAAAATAACTTTGAACTTTTTAAATCCATGCCCCACATCATATATACTCTCACTCAAGCATATAAGGAATTCAAATCTTTTATTTGATATCCATAAACCCATAAACGTTGCTATTCTATATTTCTATGCAGGAAGGCAGTTTTCCCCTACAACATTTTGCTTTTTAATAAACAACAAACTTTAATTCTATTGCGTGAAAGAGCTACAAATATACATGTTTTTAATCAAGCAGACTACACAGATATCTTTGCTTTACAACTGGCACCTGCGTTACTGGTACATTTGCTGGCTCAGTTCTCAGAGCTCTTTGCCCACAGTTTAGATCACCACTTTCTGAAATACGGGCAACTGCAATTATTATTGTTTAAATTACGTGCTGAGGCAGGTATTGCAAATCCATTCCTTATTTTTCCCCCCTCCATCAGCAGTCAGGGACCCCATCTTTATTCACATGCAGATGTCACTGCATTCTACACCAGTCATCTAGAGGTATAGAATAACTTTCCAAAGTCTGGTACGATTGTTAGCAAGCCAGTTTTACTCCTGTTTTAAGGAAGCCCACAGCACGGGGCTGCCATCCTGACGGCAGATGGAGCTGCGAGAGTTCTCCGGGAACTTTAGGGAAGGACAATAGTTCCGAGTGAAAAGTCTGTTAACCCGGGGCTAAGAAAACAAGTATGCCTTTAACAGAAGGGATAAAATGTCGACCCTTTCCTGGAAGGAATCACACACAGACGAACCGAGGACTTGAAAACTAAGCAATAAGAAATTCTGAACATTTTATATGAATGAAGCACATGCTTAACACAAACTATTTCTTCAAAACTACACAGTACATACGTTGATGGAAAAGTCCTATAGAAAAAATGGACCAACTATGTCAGCACGTCAAACTGCCTAGTACAAGATGGTGGATGCACACAAACTGCCAAAGTGAGAACGAGTATTTAAAAAACAGACCACATCCACGGATTAGTACTTCAAAAATTTCTCTGTCGAGTGTTTGAAAGCCACTAGCAAAAAAGTCAGTTAGGACCTTTACTGGCAACAAAATATTTACTACTCTGAATACACAGAGATTTTAAAGCAGAGGAACACTTGCTTCAAACCTAGAAAAGCCTTAAAACCGTACGGAATTGATCCTAGGAAAAAAAATTAGACGTGTAAAGGCCAATGAACACAATGATTTATTTAAAAAATAAAAAACGTAAAAACCATTTTTTTCCTCCTTTACAGAAATGTTAAAAGTCAGTCATGGGATCCGAGTAGCTTTTGTAGAAAAAAACGTAGTATCCAGGTATCGAGTCCTTACAACAAAGGAAATTCCCCCCTAACCCTCCCCAGTTTTTACTCCAGATCAACAAGACACTTCCCACCCCGCACCCCCCAAAAAACAAATTAAAACAAGACATTTTTCGTTGCTAGTATAAAAACGACCAAGGTCCAAGTAATAATAAAAAAATAGAGTCCATCAATGACTGTAACACAAAATATGTGTATGTGGGGCCCAGTCCATCTTCAGAGAGAAAGAAGTGGCACAGGCAGCAGAGGCGACCCTCAGGGGGCATTTAGGAGCCGCTCCCACAGCAGGGAGGCATTTAAAAGGAGCTGCCCTTCGGCGAATGAGGGGAGAAACCATTTAGAAGCTGCCCCGTATCGAAGGGAGGGCTCTCCACGCCCCCCCCTCAATGGGTATGGGCGCTCCAGCTCAGAACGAGCCGCCCCCGTAGCCTCCCCCACCATAGCCTCCTCTGTACGGTCCACTGTTACTGCGGCCCCCCCAGTTGCCGCCCCCTCCTCCACCTCCTCCGCCGCTCTTCATGGGGCCGTAGGAGGACTGGTGCTGGCTGTAGCTGCCGAACCCGCCGTACCCGTTGCCGTAGTCGCCGCCTCCCCCTCCGCCGCCGCCTCCGTAGGAACCGCTGCCATAGGAGCCGTACCCGCCGCCTCCTCCCCCGCCGTAGCCGCCGTAGCTGTTGTAGCCGCCGCCTCCTTTGGAAAGCCCGTTGTGATCCCGGTTGCCGGAGCCGCCGCCGCCCCGACCCCTTCCTCCTCCTCTGCCTCCCCGGGAGGGCCTGGAAGAGCCGCCGCCTCCCCCGCCCGCCTGGATGTCCTCCTTGGGCACGGCCTTCTTGACCTCCACACGGTGGCCCTGGATCGGGTGGAACTTGACCACGGCCGCCTTATCGGCAGCGTCGTGGTTCTGGAAGTAGACGAAACCGAAGCCGCGCTTTTTCCCGCTCTGTTTGTCGGCGATGATCTCGGCCTTCTCCACGGGGCCGAACTGGCTGAAGTGCTGCACCAGGTCCCCTTCGCCCACGTCCCCTTTGAGGCCGCCCACGAAGAGCTTCTTCACCTTCGCGTGAGCGCCGGGCTTGGCCGAGTCCTCCCGGGACACGGCCCGCTTCAGCTCCACCGCGTTCCCGTCCACCGCGTGCGGGGACGCGGCCATGGCGGCGTCCGCCTCCTCCACCGCAGAGTAGGTGACGAAGCCGAAGCATCGGGAGCGCTTGGTCTGCGGGTTGAGCACGACCACGCAGTCGGTGAGGGTGCCGTAGGCCGCGAAGTGCTCCCGCAGCCCGGCCTCCGTGGTCTGCACGTTCAGCCCGCCGATGAACAGCTTGCACAGCTGCGAGTTCTCCATGCTGCCGCCGGTGCCGCGCCTGGGCCTGGCGCCGAGACTCCTCCTCCTGTTCGGGGGCAGCTCCGGAGGTTTTTTCCCCCCCTGCTCCGTCTTGCCGCTTCTTCCCCCTGCGAGCAGCGCGACCTCACGGCTGCGGCGGCCGCCGGCGGTGGCTCCCTCGGCGCGGCCCGGCGCCTCCGCTCCGCCTCACCTGACCGGCAGCACAGTCGGGGCGTCCCCGGTGCCGCCGCTCCCCCGGAAAGGCGGGCGGGGGTGGGGGCGAACACAGGCGCGCACAAAATGGCGGCGACGGCTTCTCGGGAGCGCGGCCGGCGACTGGTGCCCACACAAAGAGGCCGCCGGGAGCCCCGCCCCTCGGGGCCGCCCCCGGGGCCGCCGCAGCCAATGAGAGTGGCGCGCCTGTGCCGCCCGCCACTCACCTTTAAGGGGCGCGGCTTCAGCCCAGATGGACGTGTGCAGCGACCAATCAAAGGGCGCGACCTCCGCGAAAGTCCCGGGGTCCGCCGCCGACGGACGCGGCGGACAGCCAATAGAGGCGCGGGACGCGCTCCGCGCGCGCCGGGCGGAGGGGCGGGGCATGCTGCGCCAATGCGCCGGGCCCGCGGCC
>VWPU01026989.1:0-22554 GCA_013398955.1 Callaeas wilsoni
CGCCGTGCCCGCCGTGCCCGCCGCGGGGGGAGCGGGCCGCCGGGGCCGCACCTGCGGCAGGGCTCAGCGTGTGCCGGCCCCGGCGGGTTCTACCATCAATTAGCCGAGACGGCTGAACAGGAACTCCTCTCAAGTCTCTCGGTGTTCATCAGGGAGTGAGGTTTCCTATGGGCTGTTAAATAAAGCTGAGCTGTGTAACAGTGTTCCCTGCGCGTTCTGAGCGTTCTGACATTAGAGGACAGGCCGGCAGTATCCAGGGGCGGCCCGTGGGGTCTGTAAGGGCAGGGCCTCACTCTTGAGAAAAACAGTAGTTTCCGTGCTGGGCTTTCCAATGACTGCCAGCTACAGCAGGCTGTCTCAGGAGCGACAGGGGAGGGCAACATGAACACACTTGCGAGGCCGTGCATTGGTTGTGGAATTATTGTCTGCGCTGTGGGCCAGGTAGGTCCCCCTGCACCTGGGCAGCTGGAGACTGGCTGGCTGGGTGACAGCACTGCCAAGAGGACCTGGGATACAATAAAAGTTATTGTCCAGAAATGCATCCTTTTGCAACGGTGGCCAGCAGCATCCTGGGCACAACAGGGCAGGGCACCAGCAGATTGAGGGAGATGTTACTTCTCCCACCTTGGCTCAGCCCTGGCAAGACCATAGTTGGAGTGTTCTGTCCAGGCCTGGGCTCTCCAGAACAAGAAGAATGCTGACATACTGGGGTGAGTCTTGAAAAGGACCACTGAGATGATTAGGGGATTAGATACAATCCTAATGTGTAAGGAGAAGCTGAGAGAGACGGGACTGTTTACAGAAGAGAAAGTTCAAGGGGTTGTTATCAATGTGTGCAAATATCTGAGCAGGAACACTAAATGAGATGGAGCCTGCTAAGACAATCCAGTGAAAGAACAGGAGGGTATTGGCACAAACTGAAATACGAGAACTCTCGCTTGAATATAAGGAAAACTTTTTAACTGTGAGGGTGCCAAACACAGGCACATGTTGCTTAGAGAGCCTGCAAACTTTCTGTCCTTGTAGATACTTGAAACGTGGCTGGACATCATCTGCGAGAACCTGCTCTAGGTAACTGTGCTTTGAGCAGAGAGATTGGACCACATAGTCTCCAAAGGTCCCTGTCAACTTCAGTCACGTGTCTTCTTTTTAAAATAAATGTAAAGAAGAAAAAGGCAGTAGGAGAGAAGATTTCCCTTACTTTCTGGATGCTAAAGACGGAAACAGATAAGAGATTCTTTTTTTCTCTTTTGTTTTTGAATTGAGTTAGGTGCTCATCCGTTGAATAAGGATGGGAAGAGCACTGGTAAACAGAATACTTCTATTATTGCTCAGTCAGAAGGATTGCAGGCCTGAGATGGGGATTTGTTTTTTTTTCTGGGCTGTAAATCCATTTGGAATAACCTTGTGTTTTGGCTGGCTGCCTTTTTCAGCAGGGAGATTAGCAGTAAGATTATTTGTCAACTTCAGAAAGGTATAAGCCACCTTCACCATTGAAGTGGTATGTGTGGACTTGTTCACTGCAACCTTTTAAAAATTAATTTTAACTATGTATTTTGAGTGCCACAGAAATGAAAATTAAGTTTTAAACTGTAGGTCTGAACATAGGTTTAGAACATCTAGCAATACTGAGTGCAGTCATTTGCTTCTGCAGTCCAGTGCTCCCTGAGGGTAACTGGAACATAGCAATCAGCCTCTCTTTGTTAAACTACACAGCGTAAGATCCTTACTCAAGGAAAATCTCAGCTTCAGGCTTTGGGTAACTATTAATCCTCTTTGTAGCTTTTCTGTAAATACTGTGTAGCTAATAAATATACAGGCCTGACTTTTGATCATGTTTGTCTTTCAGGAGATGTCCTGAAACATGTATATATGATCTGTAATATATATGATCTATCTATAATATGATCTAATTAGGAAATGTATTGGACACGTCCTGGTGTTAATCCCAATTCCTTAGTCAAAATATCAGTGAAAGAAAGTGTCATGCTCAATAATCTGTCTTTGCATCTCAGAGCTTGCTGTGGACTGTCTGCTTATGAAACCATACTTTCTATACTCTTGCAGTCTGTAAAATATGGGTCCATATTAAGCAACACGGCAATAGCAGTTGCAGTGTTCCTGTGTCAATGCAACAGGAAGCATAGGCTTGTTTTCTGGGTTGTGCACATTTGTGTTTCATAAAGTCAGTCTTCCGAAGATTTTGATTTCTTCTTGTACATGAAGATGAACTTTGCATGATGAGCCAGCTGATTGCTTATGAGCTAGAGTTAGTGGGCAACCAACATTTGTGTTACAGTGGGTGTCTCCTACAGACAGGAAGAAGAAATCGATGAGGTCTTCTGACTAAAAAAGCATAATAAAGGAACATAGAAGAAGTAGAAGGAGGGTCAGGTTATTCCTCCAAACCTTGAAGGAACAAAGACACTGTCTAGGTGTGTAGGAAAGCAATGAGGAAAGTGAAAGCCCACCTGAAGTTGGCCCATTTCACATTAATTAAAACAAACCATAGAATGAAATAACTTTTAAATTTGAAAAGCTGAAAATGTTACTGAAATTCACTGTCTGGAGGATTTTTCTGTATTTTCATCTGTAGAGAACTATAGAGGGAAAACTGAAAAGAGAAAAGCTGAGACTTAGATGGAAATGGCTTTTGCCTGATTCTCCCTAAATTGCTTCTTAGACTAAAACACTTTAAGAGTTTGTTTAAGCATAAAGTTGATTGCCCGTGTCTGAAACAAAGTTGAAAACATTTACAGGTCAAGAAGTTCAAATTAAAATTCTTGGGAATTACAAAACTAATTAAGGATATTCTTAAACATACAGATTTCAGGCTGATGTACTGTTTTGGAATACATCTGTTGGACTCAGGCACTAAAAATATTTAGACTCTCAGATATAGTATCTCTTGGATTTTTTCAACAGTACTTGAAATTAGTGGGATTATTGCCCAGAATCAGAGCATTCCGCAGCTGTGCTCTTCCATCTTCTCTGAATGTGTAAGTGCACTTGTAACTCCAGTCCCAAGGAGCTTGGAAATATTCAGGTTTATTATTGAACAAGGCCAATGGAAGTAAATATTCATAGCTTGGGTAAGAATAAAGTTTCTATAAAATACATGTAGCTGAATGTTTCATTCTGCTTTCCAAAGTACATATTCCTCTTGAAGTCAATATGATGGGGTAAAGCTAGAAGAAAATTTTCTCTTATAGAAGATTAAAAAAAATTAGAATTATCTCTTGCTTGCAGCCTGTAAATGAATTTTTGTAGGTGTTAAACCATATACACCTTCTGAATGCTGGTGCAATGTGCACTATACATATTTATAGTTAAATGCCTCAGGTCCATGTTTTAAAAGTAGTTCTGATCTTACAGTATCAGCAAACTGTAGATTTGCTTTGAATCGTAAGCAGGTTTGGATATGAGAATCGGGCTAGATCTAGAGCTGATGACAATATGTTTTATACAGCTGGCTGCCTGTTTTGCGTGGTAGGGATTTTAGTACCGTTCTGGTATTTCACATACTTATTTCATGGGAAGACCAACATTAACACCTCTAACGCGGAGCAGCAGTGCAGTAAAATGATAGCACAAAGGCCTTCCTGCTTGTCAACAAGTCCACTAGATGTCCCTCCAGCTCTTTGCGATGTTAACACATGGCTGATTTACTCAGGCTACATGGATTTAAGGTGAACAGCCCTGCATTTTATGTCCCATATCTTGCATACGTAGCTCTTCTTGGGTTCCTACAGCAGTTATGAATACAACATAAATCCAATTTCAGAAGGTGATGGTAGCTGTCTTCCTTCTGTATGTGTACACATGTGATTTGGATCTGTCAAAAGCAATCTCTCACTGTATGGACAGTGGGCAGATACTACACTGGGGTGGAAAAATGAATGCATTTTTAGGTTATGCCTAGATTTTTACAGAAAAAAAGGACAATTTAGCACAGTCTCAACATTTCTGCTCTGCAGGTAGAGACTAGTCTGGGAGGTAATGTAACATAGTAGTTTAGTTAGGTGGCTCTATCAGCCTTTCAGTCTCACAGTGAAAGTGGTCAGCTCAGAAACCTTAGAAAAGTTAAGATACTTTTTCACTACACCCTGAAATATGAAGATTAATCTCCTCAAAAATGTTGTTAGCTCTGTTCCATATTTTCAACTGCTACCTCTGAATTAGTATCTTTTCAAGCATGGTGCTGTCGTGGTACTTGTGACATCTGGAAATGCAGTTCCAGAGTTTGGATAAATATCACGAGAGATGATATTCTATTTTGATTAAATATCCTTATTTCTGTGGTTTGACACAGAGAAAATTAATCTAAGTCTTTTTCTTTGTATTTTTTTAATCCCATAGTCTCTTATTCACTTGCTTTCTAAGGAAAATAATCCTTATATTTTTATGGTTTCTACAAATATCCCTCATCTTTCTCATCACATTTTCCTTGATTTTTCTCCCTCAGTTTCTCTGTGTTACATTTTCCATGGTGAGGTCACTAGTGTATAATGAATTTCTTTATATGACAAAACCCCAGGAGATGTTGGCAAATTAATACACTAGAAATAATAGTTGTTGGCAAAATAAATTAGTTAAGATACAGAAAAAATAGCTCTTTGTGTAACTTTATCTGCAGCACTACTAATATACTGATTACACAGACTGATAGTTATTTTTAATAGAGATAAAATTGTGTTGAAGATAAGGGCTATTGCTTTATAATTAGGAGATGCTTCTGTTATTAAATTGAATGTGACCATTCCATTATGCTCGCTGTGCATTTTGCCTCTCAAAGCACATCCCCTGTGCAATAGCATAGCAGTAGCTAGATAGTTAATAGAGAACAAGTGGTCTGTGAAACCTTTGCTAGGTGTCAAGGATGTAAATAGTATAGGACAGATGTTTCCATTTTAATCTTGTGTTGTAGGTGTATGCTATAGTCTGGGACAAGAGGTTCTTGGTTATTTGATGTGGTAACTAAAAGCAAGAAGACCTCAGACCAAAACCCTGGTGGTTCAGAGCTGTACAAACAGTGTTGTTTAGAATCAGAGCAATAGTTCATCAGATCCTCTTGGTTCCTTCTGATCCAGCTATGATCAGCATAGCCCAGTTATGTAATTTAAAATTACTGAGCTTAAGATGTGGGTGAGACATTGTGGAAGGAATTATTTTTTCTGCATGGGACATGGCAAATGCCTTCAACATATCCAGTAATGACAGTGAATTGGAGTGAGGATGGGGAGGAAGAGAGTATACAAGGAAGCTGTGCAGATTTACATTGGTAAATCAGACCTCTGGACTCTGAACGAGCTCTGACTACTGCACTCCCTTATCAATAAAATGGGCTAATTTATATCCGTAACAGAAGGTGGTAAAACTATTAAAAGAAAATATCAGGTTTTATTTTTTGCTGTAGAGGATTTTTCCCAAATCATGTAAGACATTTTTCTCTGATGATGGCTGCAGAGCAAGTTGAGAAAACCACAGGTTAATTCACTGTGGGAAAAATACTCCTAGTTATGTATAAAAAAACTCCAACCCCAAACCAACAACACCACGATTATCTCTATGCCTTTAGGATTCCCTGAATAAGCAGAAGAGGTGAAGCTAGTGTTATTGTCCTGGATGAGCCTATGTTCATATGCAGACTGGGTTGCTATGGAGTTTCTTAAGGCCTATCAATAATAAGGGATCTGGTGATTTCCAGATCCCCATGACACCTCCCTCTTGGTCCTTCTGGACTACTGTGATCCTTTGCACCTACTGTTTTAATTATTTTTCCTGTGGTATTGCCTGTCATGGATAGGAAGGAACTAAAAACACATTTTCCCCTTTCTCTTCTGCTTAGCGTTTCTTCCAACCTTCCTCTCCTCTTTTCTCCTATGATAGTGGGAAAGCAAACAAGGGAAGTAAGATTAGGGAGGTTGGACATTCCTCTCTCTGCTTCCCTTTCTGATAACATGTGCCTGTACTGCTTCTGTAACTCCTTCTGGTCCTGAAGCTGTCACTTTATGTCTGTCTCTCATTCAGTCACCCAACTCTTGTTTTCCTGTCCAGTTCCTGGATAGGTTAGTTAGTCATATCTATCACAGAAGTCCTCAGAAGGGCAATGCATGAATTCTTTGATGCTGAAGTTAATAGTTCATATCCTGACAAGTATGTCATTGGCAATTTTGCAAGTCTACATGAAGACAGATTTCAGGATCAAGTAGTTGTTATAGAAATTGGTTTATGTTATTCAAGTACTAAGTAGCATCACCTGCACCAAATTTTTCACTTTGGGTCGGGGATGCCCTTGTAATACATTGAGAGTGCTGTTTGCCAACTCAGACATGTAAAGATAGATGCATAAACTGACCTTGCCTGACTTTGTAAGAGAATCTGTGCTCAGTAGGCTGGACAGTTGGTCATCCTTTATCATGTAAAAAGAAGCATCAAACTAGGTAAGATTCTCTGAGTAATATTCTTCAGGGTGGTTGCCACAGAGAAATAATTTACTTTTATTTAGTTAGAAAATGGCTTTTACTAAATTCCTCCCTGTTTGCAAGTCTTCCTTGCAAAACATAACAGAGAACAAATCAACCAAGATAACATAGATAAAATGTCTTGTTTTGGATTGACTTACAAGAATAATATATTCTTTTCCCTACTTAGTAGTATTTTAAAGACTAAGTAATATTAATGTGATAATGGATAATCAAGAGATAAACATTAGTTCTTAAACACTGAAATCTCTTTTGTTGTTCAGGCAATCATAACAGATAAATAATTCATGACAATAAAGCTAAGAAAGAAAAATATTAATTGTTTTAGTTGGAAATATTTCCATGATGAAACTTGCAGTAAGACATTTCTGTATGTCTGTTTTCATTATCTTTTAGAAAGTCTATTATTTGAGAAGTCAGCTCTAGAAACTAACTCACGGTAATTGCAATTCTAGTAGTCTGGAAGACATAAGTTTACAATTGCCAAAATCCCCCTCAAATATGTCTATTTAGAGTCATTTTTAAAGGCCAAAAGATAGTCAAGTATATGCTGTCACTGATTTCAGATTGCAGACCTTCAATCTAGTAAATATAAGTCTGATACAGGGCTGTCACAAAGAACTAGTTCCCTCCGATGACACTATTTTGAATAACACAACTGTAAAAAGCTCATTTGTCAAGAATGATATGTCTAAGTCCCATGTTAGAGAACGTGGAGAAACTAGATTCCACCTAGGCTGTGTTTTTGGGATTGTCTGTACATGGAAATTTATTTTGTGCTTATGAAATTCACACAGTGGTTATACTCATGATTACATGGTGTAGTTTATTAGGGATACAGCTTGGTGAGATCATTTGTATGCCCTCAGCTTTCAGCAAAAAGGACATGTCCATGTTTTAACAAAGGTGAATTCTCAACCCATAACTTATTTACCTTGTCACAAGGATAGAGAGGCCATTGAGGTTTATTTTTCTTCTTCATTCTCCCATCCCTTTTTGTTTGTTAGTTCTCAGGAGAAAAAAAACATGTCTGGAAGTGTGCCTAAACCTCTCTTCACTGCTCTTGGAGAACTTGTCAGCCTGAGGTTTTATGATCTATTTCTTGTATTTAGTAAACTACCAGAAAAAGGAATCTACAGTTTGACTTGTCACAGCTTCCATGAGACAAGTAAGGGTTTATAGTATATTTGGTGGCACCATTAATAAGTCACCTGCTTTAGGAAGAACCTTAGATAATGTAAAAAAAATGCCAGTTTCTTAAAAATAACTGCAAGAAAAATTTTTCCACTCTTCTCTGGTTCGAATTATCTCTTTTCACAGTAGAATCTGTGCACATTAATGGATAATTGCTGCAGACAGTCCTGGGCAACAAGTGCATGTTTCTATTGTGTCTGACCACATTGGCGTAAATTGTAGGTGGCCCCCTTCTCTCATCCTCCATAGGCAGAAAACCCAGACAGGGAAGGAGAATGTAACATGTTCCCATAGCTCCCCCAGGACAGAAGATTGGGACAGCAGGGTTAATGGTGATTCTGACACTCTCTTCTCAAATTTAGGAAAAATATGTGCCAATAGATTTACTTGTAATAAAATACATATTGACCCCTTCTCTTTTGCACCCTACTCTACCACCTGCATTTTACACTAATGAGAGTTTAAATTGAAAGTGTGGGGCATCTCCTGAGAGGAATCAGTACTTGTGCCCCTTGTGAAGTGATGAAAATGCCAGTACCAAGTATATAGGAACAGATTACCTTTGCCCTAATTTCTTCAGATCAAAAGCCAGCTCTTCACAATTTTATGTATGAGTGTGGTGTTAGCAGAAGCTCTATTACTCTGGTTATTAATGAGCATAAAGGATGTTTATTGAAAAGTGTACAGTTCATTGAACACTCTCTGAACCGAGTTTCTCAGAAGTCAAGGATTTGTTTTCTGTGCTGAATGTCATGGAAAACGCTTTCCATTTTAGTCAACGTATTTACTATGTGCTGCTTCTCAAATCTGTCATCATGCTATTCTTCTTGCCTCATGTTTTCATCCTTTTCTCTCTGTACATTAGGTTATTTTGATCCAGACTTTTATTTTCTTTCAGTTTGGTAATTAATAGGGCTGACTTCACTCCTTTTATGCCCATGCTGTATTTGCCTCATTTCTATTTTGCTTTTCAATTCATACGTCAGCAGAGATCTCTAGTTACAATAGCTTCATGTTTCCTGGAAGCTCTGCGTCATGGGGCCAAATTTATGCCTGGTATATTTTCCATTGACACAAAATTACTCCAAGAATGAATCATCTTTATGTTTACATTCATCTGGTCTTATTTTTTTCGTCAGACACTGTTCATTTGTATCAACCATGAAACACTTGTATTCATTTTAATTATATTAAATCAAATCATGTTGTTTTGGGGACTTGGCAAAGACAATAACAATGAAATAATATTATGAAAGTCACAGATCCAGGCTAGACCTGTTTCTTTGACATAGTGTACGTAGTACTCACAGTAAGTACTAAATCTTATTGCAGTCTATTTTTCACTGAAAAAAAGAAATGTGAGACGGGAGAACTGATTTTAGAGATAATCTTGCATTTTCGAATACAAAAACTCAAGATATCTCTAACTAGCATGCAGAACAAAAAGACGGCTAGCAGTCAACTAGATTTAAAGTCATGCACACTTAAAAACCATGTAGAATAACAATTTTGTGATCTGTTATAGGTGCTTAATATGGAGGTAAACAATGGAGCTTTTCATTGTTTGTTAATAATGCTAGAAAACTAAACATAAAAATAGGTAAAAATATGACCAAAGTTACAACTTATTTAAATCTAGTGATTGGTTCCTCAAACGCTTGCCATCAATCTTAAGAGACAAGCATAAGAAAAATTTATTTTTTTTTCTCAGTTTAGTGCCAGTCTTTGCTCTATTCCTAAGTATCTGTTAAAGAAATAGGCTACCTCTCTGCATCTCTTGGCTCCGGTACATTCAGTGAGTCTGTGGGGATGGTCTCTTACAGCAGAAAGAGCTGTAAGAGGGCAGATGAGTTTCTGAACCTCTTTCATTGATTTCCCCCTGAGCTGAGAGGCAACAGTACCTGGTCAGTTTTTGTATACTCCTTGCCAGCTGGCTGATATACCAGCACATGCTGAGGGGATCTGGATGTGAGACCCTTTCCTGCCCAGCCCACCCCATCCCCAGACAGTGAAGGTAAAGGAATTCTGGAAAGTAATCTGGATTTTATGTGGATCATCATGATGACAGACACTGTTGTCTCCCACCACACTGAGGTTGAATTTTAACCCACCATGAGAAGTTTTCGCTTTGGTGCCTTGCAGGGAGCACTCTGCAAAGTAAAAACAAGTTGTAGAATATAATATTTTGATTGATGAAAGAGGACATCTTCACATGTTAATAAAATATATTGTGAAAGAAAGTCTTCCTTCTCACATCTGTTCCTCAATTATGCATATTGCATAGCGCCCAGCTATTTCTTGTGAAATCTATTTAGATTTGGGCTTAATAGATGGAGCATGCTCTATTTAAAGAAAGAGAAATTATGGGATCTCTGGAGCCTGCTTTATGCATTTTAAACTCATTCTGAGGCTGTTTCTGCCTTGTAATGGCTTGGAAAATTACTCTTAGCTTTGTTATTGAGGTGAAGCATATTGGGACAGGATAAATACTCATGTGGATACAGTAGTGTGGCAAGAGGTCTTTGAAAAAAGAAAGTGACTGGTGCAGTAGGTCCCAAACCATGAGGCACAAAGTAAGAAAGAGATGCAAGGAGAACTGGAGGGGATGTCAAACTGAGAGTCTTTTTAGATGCGTATCTTCAGTTTCTTTCACACGTATTTTCACAGAAGTAAAACTTGTCATTTCTAATCCTTGCATGTTCTCTTTTTTTTAAGCTATAAATGAAACCAGAAAAAATAGTTTGGGGTTTTATTTTAGTTGTCAAAACTCTCAGCAAATTTAGTCCTAAATTCACTAAAACATTGTGTCTAAAAGAAAAAGACAATCTTTGACAACTGTATTTTTGCAAATTTGTGGTAAAAGTGAGAAATGACAAACATTGTTCACTAAAGAGCCAGACAGAAAAATTACTCTTTTCTTACTTCTTCCTACCCAGTCATTCTGGACTGTAATTTTTGAAGATATGAGAAACCCAGATTCAATTCTCTTGCAATCCAAGGGAATTTGAACCCATATCTCACAACAGAGATCACCAACCAGTATTGCATGTGTTACTCCAGAGTGGATTTCTCTCAAGTACTCTTTCTAATGTTCAGCACTGCACAGAATACTAAACTCTTCGTGGAGAGAGGATAGGAACTTTGCTGTCTTGCCTATTTTTCTGACTTTACCCTGGTGGATATTTCATGTAAAGTGGACCTACTGCAGGAGTGATTAAGACCGGCACACAAGTATACCTTAAAATGGTTTAGACTCTCCCCGGGAGGTGGGACATGAGTTTAACTGATTCTAGGAAGTGGAGGGGTCCTGTATCCTTCCAAATAAGCTTAACTCCAGATATTCTGTATCTTTCAAATACTTTAACGTTGCAACGTTAGTATGTGTGATATAAGGAAGAGGTGCGGAATATTTATTTCCTTGAATCTGCATCCTCTTGTACTGCAAGTACAAGAGCTCAAATACTTTCTTTCTTGTTTCCTTCAAGGCTGTCCACCTGTGAGAGACCTGGAGTGAAAGATGTAGAACCTCATTGTGAAAGATATAAGACTGCACTCGCTAAAGCCTTTAGGGAACAGACACCAGTGCCTGTCACAACCTTATGGTATCAACCAAGGAGGAGTGAACAAACTGTTTTAAAGTTATATTTTGCTCAGCCTTAACAGGTCCTGCAGGCATGTCAGAAGCACCTCCACATCAGAGATTAATGAGAGATCAAGTAAAGTTGGGAGGAATACTTACTGTTTTGAATGATAAGTAATTATAATGGAGAAAAGAAAAAAAAAGAAAAAGCAAAACCTCAAAACTACAAAGACTAATGGGGAAATTTGTACATGAATGTGACTTGCAGTTATTTATCTCTCAGTATGCGATCTTAAGCAAATTCAGACCAAGTACTGTCTTTGTTCACTGCTTTAATAGCTACAAGCCTTCCTTAAAGGAAAGACGCATTTACTTTTATCATCTTATCTACTTCATGTGAAACAGAACCTTTCAGTCAAAAATAGCCTTGTGCTGAAGGTGCTTTGCAAAGTAGGAGCTCTGTAAAGACTTATTGTGCACTGACATATAAACAAATGGAATGGGCAGGTGTGTTTGACAATAACTTTTACACAGTGTTTTGTCTAGAAATCTGGAAGAGCTGTCCAGCTGTGCTGCATAATCTTGTTCCTTTTTTTTAATGTCAAAAAGTCAGTCTGACAGAACTAGGATGTGATGAAAAGAAGCAGCTCTTACATGTTTAAGTGGACCTCTAGCTTATCAGGCTTTTGCTGAACAGTGGTAACTTGGATTATATGCAGGTGGTTTCCATGTGGTGGTACTCCTGTCTTTGTGAGGTTCTGACATGGGAATGCTGTTTTCAGTATGAATTCATGTACAAAAAGCTGTTAATTGGTTGATTAAAGATTTATGTCTTGCAGAACAACTTCTTCAGTGTTTTCAACTATTATTGACACAATGATGGCAGTTCCCAAATGTAAGTATTCCTTCATATCAGCTCAGATAAATGTTAATTGGCTGTTGTTTAAATTTTTAAAACTAAATTTTAGTTTAAAAATGCAGACATCGTGAAAGATAATGCTTGTTTTTAAACAGCTGAAAAGGCAGGAGAGGACTGAAAGAAGTTGTCCTCAGACTTATTTTGAAGTGGCTTGCTGATTAGGGCAGCGCATCTAATTTCAGAGTAATATCTTTGTTCTCCTTGCAGGTTTTGGAACAACATGCCCATGATAAATATTTCTTGCCTCTCTCTTTCAAATAGAGATCCAAGGCACAGCATGAACAAATGTGAACTTCATATTTGGAGAAGCATGATAAGCATTTCAAAATTTAGCCCAAATATAATCAAATATATTCCTTGTTGGAAAGCAAGCCTATAATTAACCTACTGAAGCTTTTTACCAAGGATGATCACGACTGTTTTCATTTCTTTTAGGAGCATATCATTGGAAACTATGTGGCATTTTAAACTATGGATAAAACCTCATGGTTTGTGTTTTACTTTGAGGAGACAGATTTATTTTCAGATTTAAGAGTGTGCCTTCTCAGAGACACGTCTTTGTAGGGAATACAGATTCTTTTATGAAAAACTAGGGACCTACGTTCTTTCAAATTTGTTCTCCAATGACAGCATCTAGCTGTATATGCTGAGCAACATGAATCCTGGCTTTTTTGGTTCTCTAACTAGGTGCAAGCATGTCAGAATTTTCTCAGAAGTTTTGAAACTTCTGTCTGTGCTACTGGGATTCTTAAATCTCCATGGACTTTCTTTAAATAAGGCATAGCTTTCACCCTGTCTAGATATCAGAGTGACCTTGAAGCAGAGTGCTGCGTTCCCTGGCATGGGCTTTTTGTGATCAGCGTCACCAGACTAACTCAAACTGTGACCGTGAGACTTTTGTAAATGACTTGGAGCCTCCCAGCACAGAGGGGATGATGATACAGTTTGGGGGTTTTTTCAGTCTTTTCTTTCCCTGAGAGATCTGTGTCACTGGTCTAGGAAACATGTCTTGCTTAGCATGTCTGCCACCAGCCATGACTTCAGAGCACCTTATTTTCCTTTTCTAGTGCTGCACTTCTCTGGGTTTAGTGGCTTTATTAGGACAGTTTCTCATGGCTTGTGATTCAGTTACATTCCCACCGATGCTTATAGGCGATTAAGCTATTCCCTTCCAAATCACACAGCCAATAGATGATAGCTGCTGATACTGCAACTTTACCCAGCACTCAATCCATGCAAAAGCAGCTCTGCTGGGAAGGAATGGCCATGTTCTTTTAGAGAATGTGAACAACAGGTTTGTACTGTTAGGGTCCTCTTTGGTCTCTTCTGGACTTGCAAATCATGAATTCCATTCTTTATGGAAAAACTGTTTGAACAGAAGGGTTGAGGTGTGCTACTCACTTTGTTGTAGGCTTGATTTTGAGGATAGTCTTTTGGGAAAGCAAAGCATCTGAGAAATGCCTTGGATCCAGTTTTCATACTTGGGGTATGTACGGTAAGGCCATAGCTTACTCAGCAACATATGTCAAACGATCAAGTGGATCTGAGCCACAGCTGGCAAACATATGCCATCTTATTAGAAACAGTTTGAGATGCTGAGTTTCAGGTGAGCACCTCTTCTTTTCCAATGTAGAGGGAAATTTTAACCCTGAGGCTGTTTCAATGTCATGCTCCGTTTTTTTGGGTAACTGACTTGCTCTTTTCTATTTGCTTATGGGGGTGATACAGATTCCAGGAAAGTTGGATTGTCCACACGGTTTCACACAGCATGCATGTGGTGCTGGAGGAAGATCGCTCCAATTTTGGGAGAAGTGGTATCCTATTTATTAGCTTTTTCTACTCACTTATGTAGATATTGTGCTTATTATTTATCTTCCATATTTTTCTATAGTGCTGCAAGATACATGTTATCTGAAGTTTACTCTTACCAGTAGGCAACTATTTCCCTGCCCTGAAGAATGAAGGGCGTCCCCATCTGTGCTTCATCAGAGTAAATGAGTGCTCTTTTCATGCCCCAAATAGTCCATTTGGAGTAATGTGTAATGCTTCTTTTCCACAGAGAAATGTAATCCAAGTCACAGTCCTGCTGAAAGTAAATGTTTCTCTACAGCCTGGCATCTTTATCTGTGCATTCAGACTCTAATTACATGAACTATTATCTCTCAGGTAATAGTATATCATAAGGCCAGAATGAGGGTTCCTGGATATTCATTTATGATTTAACTCAGGTTGTGACTTCTTGCAAAATATTTACTGGGCTCAGGTTCCTGGGAGCTGATGCTGTTTTGGACCTGGGTTCATGGGTGCTCTGATTCCACTGAAGATAGCAGCGGACATATCATACTTCATGTTGTGTTGCAGTTTCAGGGGAGTTTTTGTTCCAGGCATTCCGATGATATTCAGAGCACGTATCTAATTTCAAGCAAGCTCTGCTAGTCTAGTGCCATTAGACATATTGTTTGCACAGTTGGTAGAATTTTGAGGAGTGTTGAAAGTAACAAGTGGATTCACTTTTGTCTTTTAATTGCCAGGGAAACACAGCCATGCAGTCACTTGTTCCTATGACATTGCCATCCTCAGCCAGCTTTGTTGAAAGTATGTAGCTTCAACATGTGAAGTATTGATGACTTCAGTCATTCTTTATCACATTTATAGAGAATAAGAGAACACTGTTTGTGTTTTACAGACACTGAAACAAGTCAGTGTACATTGAATTGCAGTCATTGAAGTCAAATGGAGTTTTCTATCTACATGAGGAGTAACAGCACTTTCAGCAAGGCAGAAGGTTTGGATGTGGGACTTGAAATATCTCAGGAGAAAGGGAAGATGAAACACTGAGGAGGTCATGGGGAAGGAGCAACAGCGTTCAGTGAGCATTTGAAAAGTGTACACCCTGTCTTTGCAAGCAGAGGAGTTTGACTGTTGTTCTTACTCTGACTACAAAGACTTGGGGAAGCAGCTTGTGCTGCTTTAGGCAGCTGTTTGGGAATGCTCCATCAAGCAAGGCAACTGAGCAAACATTCAGGAGGGATTTTAACTTCTGAATCATCAGTGAGTGATTGATTCAGAAAAGTCAGTAACTCCTCTTACTGACAGTGAAAATAAACCTGATTTCTGTCTTATTTTTGTTGTATTTGTTTAAGTTTTTAATCTTTTTGCCAGTAGCCAAATTCTTTGCAATATGCTGAATGCATATCAAGGTTTTGTTTTTATTTCAGCACCTCTCAGGACTTGAGTAAATGGTTCAAGGACTAGTCCCATTGATAGTGTCTCCAGAAAAACGGTCTCATTCTGCTGCTCTGTTTCCTTCATCTGTTATAGAGGAGATTGTGAAGAAATTTTTAACCAACTATATCTTTTGTTTGCATTTAGCTTTTGTCTAATTTTAGAATTTCTTTGTCATAGGAATTGCATTAACCCTATGTGTTACAGGTTTCAAGAAGAAGGATCATCTTACAGTGTGAGAAGAGCACTGTGGAACCAGTGGAAATACTAATGTTCTGTTTATGATGCTGTTCCTGCACTTGCAAGGCACAGTCTGTGTTTAAATGAGGTACAGTTTTCAAAGTCTTTAATCCAGCTAACTGAGAATTTCACTGGCATGGTTACACAAAGGAATTAAGAATTTGTCATCTGCAAAGCAACCTTAATATATGTATGCTTTTAAACAAGTTCACTCTAAATGCCAAAAATTAAATTATTTTAGCAGTTCATTGGGAAACTCAGCTGCTTTTCTAGCTTATTCTTATTTCTTATCTTTTGTTTGGCCACCAAAAAGTCTGAGAAGTCATACTGCATCCTTTAGAAAAAGCCTTGTTTAGGGGATAAAAATGCAAAATCAGCCTGCAGGAGCTTGTTTACTTTCAGCATTCTTTGAGGCTGACTCATGGTTTAGCTTTTTGTTTATCTTCAATGGATGACATCTACATAGACCAATCCCTCTAAGCAGTATTATTCCATTCGCTTTGAATAATCTGACCTGCACAAGTTCATTATACAAAGCTTTATATAGATCAAGACTTTTCTGTCCTGAAAACCTCTCATCAGTCAAGAAGCCAGAATGAATGTGAAGAGCTTCTGTTCTGAAGCGTCAAGGGAATAGGTTTGAGTAAGAAAATGCTTTTAAATGCACAGTCTTGCTCCAGCTGACCTGTGATAAAGCTTGCTGTCCACAGCCTTTGTGTTCCATAACAATATTAGAATATGCTGGGGCTTCTGTGGCCTAACTTCCTATTGTAAATCACAGAATCATTTAGGTTGGAAAAGACCTCTAAGATCATCAAGTCTCAGTTGTTAACCCAGCACTGCCAAGTCCACTACTAACCTGTGTCCCTAAGTTCCACATCTACATGATTTAAACACCTCAAGGGTTGGTGTCTCATTCACTTCCCTGGGCAGCCTGTTCCAGCACTTGACAACCCTTTTGGTAAAGAAATTTTTCATAATATCTCACACTGAAACCCTCAGTCATCTGAACTGCTATAAACACCAGGTATTTATATATAGAGGAGGACACAGGGGCATCTCTCTTATCACAGAGGAGCTCTGCTTCATTGCACAGAATAATTAGTGTTGCTGTGGATGCTTTTATGGATAAATCAGATGAAAATTCAATGTTGAAACCACAGTTCTGTGAGTCACTAATAAATAATGGACACCTGCTTGAATGTATGGGCGCTGCATACGTTTCATTTCAGTTCTACAAACCTTCTCTTATTTCCCTGCGAAAGGCTAATTACCGGTTCTTATGTATTTCTCTTTGCCTGTATATGTTCTCAGTTATTAGGGTTGTGCTTATTTCAAACTGAGACGTCTGCTTATATGTCAGCTCTTAGTAAAAGGAAGATGTAATTGCTGAAAGGATTCTTTTGGCATAGTGGCTATTTAATATAATATAATACCATTTAATGAGGAAGTAAGCATGAAAAGTAAGTCAAACTTTGATTACAGTTAAAATCTTTCAAGAACTTAGAAATTGAAAATATTTATATGGTTCCTGTTATAAATCACCTGTGTTGTTTGTAGGTATTTTATGTAAAGGGCCTGGATCAACTGCTGCTCCAGCTGGTGTGCATCCAGTGTTGTCAAAACCAGGGCTAATTCCTAAAACAATTTCTGAAACAAGTAGTAGGCAGCAAAACTGTTTTCCTTCATAGATGTGTAACTTCCCATCTGCAATATCTGAGTATATTATAAAACCGCAGGTCAGATTTAAGTATACAGTATTTGCATAATTGAAAGAGATGGTATTGATTAATGAAGTCCACCTGATATGTAAATCAACATTCATTTATTTATTTATTGTTTAAAAGATATTTCATTTTCATCAGTTATGGACCTTTCAATTCACCTTCAAGGAAAATATAAAGTACAAACACAAAGATACACCACTTCCAAGTTTCCAAGATCGGTTTGCTTGCGTAAGTCCACCAAATAATTTCTGAAAAAGAGTGTTTTCAACTGTCATTATATATTAATTTAAGAAGAAACCGAAGATCAAACTCATCATTGATTCAACTAAAATTGGTGTTACACTTTTATATTGGACTTTAGGATTTTAATGGTCTGCTTGCATGGCTTTTTTTTCTTAAGTTGATGTGTCCATGAAGAAAGACACTTCTAGCCAATGAATATAGCTTTTTTTGATGATAATAATGAATCAGTCAATATTTGAAGGAAAGAATAGAGTCTGTGAAAGAGTAAAACCACTTCTTTATAGGCTAAATGACCTGCTGGTCAGAATGTCAAGGCTGAAATATTTGAAAGTGCACTTTTTCCTTCTCCTTTAATACAATATTGAGATGTGCTTAGTCTTTTATTCCTTATGCTTTGTATTGATGGCATTTTATGAAGTCATTCCAGTGTTTTCTAGGAATGTAAGATTATGGATTATTTCATATATATTGAGGTTAGAAGAATGAATTGAAAGAAACTTGACAATTTTGAGGAATATCTTGACAATAGTTTCTCCAAATACTTTAAGATAAACTGTAGGTTTAGTCTGCACAAATTCCATCCTGGGGTAAATAAATGTTCCTAATAGAGAATCTTTGTGTCTGCTTCTCAGAAATATTTGTATTTGTTGAGAAATTTTAGACTAGTGATAGATGTTACTAAAAAGGATGACTGTTTTATGTTGTAAAGAGAGAAAATTATTTGAAAAATCAAATAGATAAAATTGGCTTGCAAATCACATACTGGATCCAACTTATCCGTGAGTAGTCACTATTTCCTATTGTTTGTGTATTTTTTATCTGTCTCTTAGTTTACAGTCAACGGTTTATAATTTATATCAATATTAATGTCTTCATCTCTCCTAGCATTCTATTTTAGGGAAAGACAATTAAAGAACATAGTGTATTTTATGTCACATTGTTCACTAAATTTTGAACAAAGGGAAAGTATTTTTGCTTAAAATTGACCCTTCCTGAAACAAACTACTCCATTTTTCTTAAAATGATTTTTATGTAGACAAAATTTAAAACTCTAAATGTCTGAATTCATATCTATATTTTCCCATTGGATACAAGTAATAATTTTTAAGATTTTCTTCATATTTATAGTACTTACCAGGGCATATGCTCATCCATTCTGAATGTTAATTGATGGCAGAGTTCAATTTTTCTGTCATCGCATGGGATTTGTCAAGGACAGACAGTAAAAACTAAGAGCTGGGAGACTGCAAAACATGTGTCTTAGCTGAGAAAACATTGTCTTCCATCACAGCAGGGTTTCTAGTGTATTAGAAAAAAAGCTATTATTAGGAAACTCCCTTCAATATTTTTAGTAATTTGAAACAGTGACACTCTTGCTACAAATGTATATGGTACAATGCTGCTGAGTATACTAACATTCAAGCCAACCTCCGCCCGCCCCCCATTGGATCAATGGTGTGTGTGCACATATACTATCACTCCAAATCTGCATATATTGCTTTTCCATGCAAAATACAGGTTCTTGCACAATGCTTCCAATGTATCATGTATTGTAGCATTTTATTTTAAAAGTCTGTAGAAGCTGTTATCTGATATTTATACATTGCAGACTCTGGGCAGTCAGGTAGGTGGGACTGACAGCAATTATTGAGTAACATTTACTAAAGGAGTTGGAGAAGCTATGTAGTCTTGAAGGGCTGTTTCTAGCCTTTTCCGTCCTGTGAGCAGTTCTATACATGCACCATGCTTCCCTTGGCCCAGGACACTGTTCCAGCCCCCCTAGGGTCATTGTTCCCATCCCAGTGGCTCTGGAGCAGGGCTGGTCTCCAGCTCCCCACAGCCTTGCCCTGCTGATCAGGGCTCACCCATGGTCCTGCATTCCCAGAGAGCTGCCTGATGCCCAGGGCTGGGGCTACTCCTGCTGCCCAGCTCCTGGCTGGGGTGGAACATGTGCTGGCTGACAGGCTCTCCCTGCCTGGATGGGTCTCCTGAGGAGCCCTTACCACCCCCAGTGTCTGACCCTGTGGGACCCACCAGCCTTTGTGGTACTTGGATAATATGAATGTTTATTAAAACCATATTAATTAAAAAAAAATCCAAGTAGGCTTTTTCTTAACTGAAACATTTCCCAGAAGACCTTTTCTTCCAATCCAAAGCTCACATTCATGAGACTTTTGTCCTCTGTGGCAATATGTGTTAAATTCAATAGCGCAAAATGAGTTGTGAGTCAGCCACCACACTCTGAATCATCAAAATACTGCTGTATTATTACCAGACGTTAAAACCGACATGTTGTTTGAGTAGGAAGAGTAATGCAAGTTTAAGGAATCCTTGTGACTCAGTGGTGTGTGTAGGAAGCACTGTGGTGTTGTGTAATGGGAAGAACAGCCTGGAATTGATCCTGCCAGTTTTTCCTGGGGAAAACCGCCAGAGACTTGAGCTGTTAAGTCAATGTTGCGTTTTAATGAAATTTTTGGCACATCTAATGCTAAAAGTCCCCTGAAGGGAAAATATTGTAAATCCAGCTGGTAGTGCTAGAAGTTAGGTTCGTAGGTTGAAAAGGAGGTTGTTGCTTATAGTGTTTGTTGGGAACTGGAGAGAGGTGCTGCTTCCTGTCCTGTGGGATTGGCCCTGGGGAAGTAGGGCTGGGAGCTGCCACCTGGTTCCTCACTGTGAGGGAGTGTTTGCTGTGACTGCTGGCACTGAGGCCTGGATGTGAGCAGGGGTGCAAGAGTCCTCGATGGAACCACTGCATGGACACTTGTGTCATAACTGTAATAAGTGGAATGAACCATGAGCAGATATATAGGAGAATATACAGGCCAGGTGGCTTGTGAGATGTGTTTCAATATGGGCCAATCCATCATGAACTTCATGACTGTGTACGTAAGTGAGAAAGGAAGCAGTTGACAAAATGTTTATACTGAAAAAAAAATTTTACTTCAAATACTGCTTGTAGGCATCAGTCAGTTAGGGAAAACGTGTTTTTTTATTTGCCCTATGAGTTTCAGAAGCTGTGTTTCGGAGATGCTTTCAGGGTTCTTGCACTTGGGAAATATAGCTAAATACACTAGTGAAATATCCATTTAATAATGATGCAGTTATCAGTTGAGACTAATGCATACTATAACATTAATTTCATAACATAATATGTGTGTATGCATGTGTGGGCTTTCTTTTCCTGGTGTCTCTGAGAGTACTTCATTAAATTAGCAGCCTAAAACTGGAGAGTGTTAATAATTCCCATGTTATTTCTGTATATCTTTGTGCATTGTACAGGTTGTAGCCTATGTAGAATTATCACTCCTCTGTTGGGTTCTCTCTCTGTTATTTAACTTTCCTGCAGGATCTCGCTGAAAGGAAACAAAAGCACTTCTGTCCCTCCCAGTTCTGGATGCAGAAACAATCTCACTTCTGTTAACTCCTGATTGTGGAACTGGGCCAGCTCAGCTACATTTCTCTGCTTCCAGAGTATGCAACCGAATAGTTCTACTAAAAGTAGGAGAAAGTTAGCCAGTGAAACAAAAGAGCACTTTAGACAGATGATTTTATAATCGTAAGTGTATATTTTTCTCCCATAATGTTATACATCATCAAAAGCTAATTTGTATCGTATTCCTCAGGGATAAAGAACAGGAGCAGATCCAGCCTGCAGTCTTCTGGCAAGCCCAGAATTCCTTGAGGCTTGTTGCCTCAAGGCCCTAAGCCTGTTTTCCTCAGTTTTTGATTGTTTTAATTTTATATTTCTCTTTCCATGTTTTTTTTTAACTCATCCATACAAAAGAGTTGATTCTCAAATTGTTCATCCTTTCCTCGAGTTCTAAGGATGAAGCATGGAGAGGTTGTTTTGCGAAGAACATCTATATGCGTGTTGGCCACCCTGTAGTGTATTGAGAAGTCTCACTTTAGACAGGTAGAGAAACTCAAGTGAGAACAAACCATGTAAGAGTGGGAAAGGCTGTGATGGAACATAGTTGATCACATAAATATGGAAGCTTATGAGATCTCAACATTCCAGACAAAATATTTAATGTGGAAGTAGAGTTCAGACACCTTGAGACTGCTCTGTGCTGTGACTCAAAGTGGGGTTTGATTTATGAATGGGATGATTAGGAAATTCCTTTTGAAAGCTCTGTTCTGGTCAAACTTAAAATAGTTATGTACACATCTAAAGTTCCAGCTGCTGAGCCTGTTTGCCGCCTTGTGAACACTCACGACTTAATGAAGTCAACAAAAACTGCTGACAATTTTTGACGTGCAATAGATGCTTAACTCTTTGCAGTTTTCACTCATTTGTGAACTACTGTACCATTTTGACACTTGCAAGAAGAACATTTGAGACTACAGTATCTTACTTGCAACCCAGAGTCTCCACCTCCATTGTGCTGCGGGAGGCAATCAGTGAAAGAACTTTGACATAAAACAAAATATAAACCTGGGAGCAGAACACAGTTTGATCATCAAGGCTACTGTTTTTGATGGTCTGTAGAGAAAAAGGATCATCTCATTAAGCTGATGAGTGATATCTCTCTCTCTCGCTATTAAACAATTTTGAAATATTTACGCCGAAAGCACAGTTTAGCAGAATTCTAAGCTGCCTTCTGAAGATCCCACAGGGCAAAACCTCTAAACAGTAGTGTGATTTCTAAGTTTGCCAAGACAAAACTGCGAAGTATGTGAAAGAACTAAAGGCCACATACTTTATAACTTCTATGCAGGAGAAAGGTGGGGAAAATGGATCTTATGGACCATCTCTGCTGGAAACTAAGAGTATTTGTAGGAGCCTTAAAAGGCATGGCTGTGATGTTGTTCCATGATGTTGACGGCATTAAAATGATATATTTTTTTAGTGTATTCTGGCTGCATTTGTTTAATAGTCTATAGAATAAACTCTCTAGTTTACTTATTTGACCCCAAAATATATTTAAATATATATATATA
>VWPU01026997.1:0-22120 GCA_013398955.1 Callaeas wilsoni
AGCGGCGGCACCGCCCCGCCCGCCCCCGGCAGGAGGGGCCGGGCCCAGCGGGGTCACCGGGCAGCGGCGGGGGCACCGGGCGGGCGGCGTGCGAGCGGGAAGGGGCACCCGCCCGAGGAGAGCGTTCGTGCCCAGGGGTGGAGCTGGCGGCCGCGGGGTTTGTCCGTGCCTGGGCCCGCTGCCGCGAGCTCCTTTGTCCCGTTCAGGGATGATAACGCTGATCTGCCCAGCTTCGAGGCGTGCCCGCGGCGTCGCCTTCACGAGGCGAGTCCAGAGAAGGGCAGCGAAGGTGGTGAAAGGTTTGGAACACAAATCTAATGAGAAGCAGCTGAGAGAACTGGGTGTGTTTAGCCTGGTGAAAAGAAGGTTCGGGGTGACCTTACCACTCTACAAGCTCCTGAAAGGAGATTGTAGCCAGGTAGAGGTCGGTCTCTTCTCCCAGGCAACTAGTGACGAGAGGACAGTCTTAAGCTGCACCAGGGGAGGTTTAGGTTAGATATTAGTCTCAGAAAGGTTGGTTAGACATTGGAATGGGCTGCCCAGGGAGGCGGTCATCGTCCCTGGAGGTGTTTAAGGAAAGACTGGATGTGGCGCTTCTTGCCATGGTCGAGCTGACATGGTGGTGTTTGGTCAAAGGTTGGATTCAATGGCCCCAGCGGTGTCTTCCAACCTAACTGATTCTGTGATTCATCCTGGCATAGTCCAGGCTACTAAACTAGTCAAATTCCTCTCAAAACATAAAATGCCTTATGCAATCATAGGACTCAAAAACTCCATAGTTTGTCCTCATTGTTCCAAAACCAGGGAAAACCCCAAAAAGTTTCTCTTGCAGAGCCGAGCCGTGTACTCACTAGCTGCAATGGACAGCTCAAGAACAGCGTCCAGTCCTGCTTAGGTGACAATCCCAATCCTGAATGAGGAGCCCAAATTTGTTAGCAGCTTTTTCTTCTCTTGCGCACTCGTGTGGCTCTTCACCATGAATATCTGAAAAATTTCCTTGGCCCTGAAATTCCTCAGGCTGAGCTGATTTATAAGTCTCAAAACTTTCAGCAGGAGCCATGTACCTATTGAGCTGACATCACTGGGAGGCTGCAAAAACCCCTCTTGTCTGGGTCATCTGGCCAACTTCAAAGCAAGCTGTGCTGCACCGCCTGGCAGTGGTGCAGAGATAGGATCAGCAACCCCAGCTGGGAAAGTAGAAACGTCTCTGAAAGCAAATGGGTTTTTTCCTAGGTACAAAAACAACTGGAGAATGCAAACTACATCAGGAATTGTTGAAGGAGTGTAAAGATACTTTGTTAGATATTTAAACTGAGAATCTAAAAAGTAACCCTGATCTGTTCCTGTGTGTGAAAGCCTTCCTGGCCTGGACAACAGATATGTGGTGTGTGTGCTGGCTGATCTTGCCACCTGGCCCTACTTCTACTTAGCTATTTCTGTTTCCCAAGGGCAAGCTCCTTTCTCCAGCCTCCATAAACACCTGCCTGTCATTTTCATCATCCAGAAGAGAAACTCTGTAACACATGTATGTTATATTATGAATCTGTATCTATTTTAATATATTATGTTATGGATTTATTTGGGAGAGGTTGCTCTAAAACATTCACCTGAGGTCCCTTGCATAGGCACCACATCCTTGCAAACTCCACATGTCTTTCCTCCTTCTTCACTAGTTTGGAGCACAGCCGTGCTCTGGTATTATTACAGGCTACAGCTCCGAGCAGCTCCTCTGGCAGAGAAACTTGAGCACATGGGGGGACAGATTCACATCAAAACTTTGCCTTTACAAAATACATGGATGCTACTGGCTCAGACTACTTGGCTCCAAAAAATCTAACCCAACTTTAGTCCAACTTCTGTAAGTAGTTTTGACATTCCCATTGCTGACACCTCTTCCTGCAGAACTCGCCTTATTTGCAGACAGCTCTTTGCTCAACACTCTTCTTATGCCAGGCAAACACAAAAGATGTGTTCCCCGGTGAAAAGCTCCTTTGAGCTCTATGTCGAGTCTGAGCCATTCCCAAACCCCCTTAATTCTAGGGCTGCCCCATCCGATTTATGGGTTAAAACACAAGTTACACCACTCCTAAGCTATGCCAGCAGTCAAGTGCAGTTAGTTCTCCAGTGCTTTCCAAAAAAATCCTACCTGTGCACCCCAAGAAATCTTAGCAGTACACGGAAGTGGCTACACCAATTATTTCGTGGTTGGGATGCTTTCAAGCAGCTTGAATGTAGATAGTCCTGCAGTGAATATGTATCATGAAAGAAATGTTCCACATCAAAGCCTGTAATGTCTGAAAAAAATGCAATCGTAAATAAAAACTTCTGCCAAAACAAGAAACTTGACATTAACACTCAGATGGATTGTTTCCATCCTGCATCAGCTGGAGAGCAGGGAGCTGAAACTGTGTTTCTAATAGAAAGCATACTTCAATATTAACATCCATCTGTTATAAAAATAAAGGCACTGCATTTAGAATTGTTAAAGCATTTTAGATGACTTGAGGTTCCTATGGGAGCTTTGGTTCTTTCCTTTGTGTATAATTTCACAACTGGATTTGACATAAGTGCCCTTTTAGGTTCATTGCCTAGAAGCAGGTTTTTTGCACTGTCTGGTTTTCCTCATATTTTTTTTCCTAGTGACCAGATTGCTTAGACTTCTCTGAAAACACCACTACTAATGTTATCTTAATAATATTTTAATGTTTATCACTTTAACAGAGATCTCTTTCACCTGTCAAAAACCAGTCTGACCAGATTTCTCAACTTTTGTACCCTGCAAGTACACTGGTGTGCCATAACTGTCTATGTTAATGTTGTAAAAATGTGTTTATAGTTCCAGTGTTCTAAAAAAATTAAATATTAAATGCTTCACTGCCAGGAATAGATCCTACAAGCACTTGCTTTAACAATACAAACACTATTCAGAGCCTCACACCATATATACACCTTGCAGTATTGTGCTCTGAGAGAAATCTCTTTCGGTGCTAGTGGAGAAAAAGCATTGCTGTCTGGGTTAAAAAAGGTCTCCATTTGGTTTGTTTTGCCTCGTTTGCTACTTACAAGACACGTCATGTTTGAAGTTCAGAATGGGCCAAAATTTCAAGCTCTATGCAGCATCACTTACATCTCAGAAATTCTGGCCTTAATCCTTTTGAATGAGCTCATTCTACAGCTTTCAGTAGACAAAGCTCTCATGATGAGAGAAATCTAATAATTTTTTTTTTTAAAGAGTCAGTAAAATTCTCTGACTCATAGCTATTCCACTGTGGCACCTCCTCCCTCCTTCCAGCATGAAGGTTTCCACATCTGTGTGGTGAACAGGATCAGTAGAACAACACATACTAAAACTGCTTCTCCAAAAAGCTCCTCGTCGGTGAGCAGCACTGGTTTGTCCTACCTTACAAGGTCAGTGGAAACACCATGTTCTCACTTCTGCCTAGAAGTGGGTGTACTAGGGGTCAGTTTGAGGGAATATGAGTTTACAGAATGTTATCCACACTTAGCTACTTGCTCTTTGCTCATTCAGAAAAGCACACAGTATAGATTGCATTTGTTATGGTTTTGCTGCCTTCTTGGACAGCAGCTGATACTCCGAAGGGGCAAACTTTGGCAAAGCCATCATTTCATACAGTACAAAATATCATGCGCAAAGAAGGATAAGACTCTTCAAAAAGGTATTTGCTGAAAGTTACCTTTTTTACTCACAGGGTGTTTCTCTAGAAGCAATCAGGCTTTATATTTGTACCTATTTTAACACAGCCTTTTCAAAACATCTTTTGGTTCTAACATATGACTCTTTCCCAGCTGCTGTGGCTGTGATTTTACCAAGCAGTAAACCCAGTGTTCAGGCTGCCACTGCCAGGCCTAATCCACCACAGCCATCTGACTCAAAGCATGAACCTGGCACAAAACACATCCTGTCAAGTCCTGTTTGTTTCAAGATGCTGTGAATGGTTAATTTTGTGCCATCAGACTTTACGCAGTTCCCATTTATGTGGCTGATACCACATGATTTCAGGCCATGGAAGGGAGAGGCCGTAGGTACCAAGGGCTGTGGAAAACGTGCTCTCAAGTTTGCAGCTGAATGCTGTGCAGCTGGGTGTCAGGGCTAGGCACACAGCACCTAACCCTCTGCAGCAATTCCTGGCTTCTAAAACTAAAGTTTAGAAGCCTGAGTAACTGTTTGGAAGGGGAGAGTAATGCTGTGCCTGGAATTACAGTGCCACAGCCTAAATAGATGTCCAGCTGCAGCAACTCGTAAAACTGTTTTTAAAAGCCTTTCTCATATGGGAGCACTGGTGTAACTGGATTTGGAGCTGTACATTTTTTGTCTTGAGCGATGACAGGATTGGGTATGGTGTGCCTAGTGTTTGACAACAGTTCCCTGGATGAGCAACTGTTTCTTAAGCAACAGCCCTCTGCACTTTGCCGCTGGCTAATTGACAACGGGGATTATGTGGGGAGGAGAGAAGATGTAATGTACAATTGCTGGGTGAGAGGAAGAGCAAGGGAGGAGGAAGGCCCCCTTTAGAAGGAACATGCGGTTGTGTGGTGGGGCTCAGCTGACCACAGTCCTGTCCCTTGGTTTCCCCTTTGTTCCCAGCAAGTCAAACTCCATGCTGCATGTCCGCTCTCTGTATGTCCTGCTGAGAAGAGTCTGTCTTACCTCAGGTTCAGAAATTCCACCTAACTTTCTTAAACACCTCTGCGTTTATGCCACAGTCCTCTTGCTCCTGCTTTTCATCAGGCTTCCTGTGCCCAGTGGTTTGGAAGTGTCACTCTGCCAAACCCATGTGGTATGTTCACCCCTTCTTTAATTGAGCCTTTTATTCCCCTGTTTCCTCCTGCACCAAGTCTTTGCCCTGTGTTTCCCAGGACAGCAGCCACTGCCTGTTGTCCCACCTGCTGCAAGCACCAGCTCACCCTTTGACAACCAGACAATATTTAACCGAGTCTTACTCTCTGGAAGAGCTGTATCTTTCCAGTACTGGGGACTGGAAAAGGGGTTCAAGATTGTACAGTAGCAAAGGGAGGGTACTTTAAATCATGCGATAAGGCTGAAAAAAGACTTTAAAAACTTCCAGCATTCACTCCAGCCCAGCTCTCCAACTTTTGCTGTTTGCACCAGTGCAACTATTGTGAGGGGAAAAGTTGAAAACATTGCCTAGATAAACATATAAACCTTTCCACTTCACCTCCAGTAATTGTTCAGTCAACAGAAACATCATTTCACTAGCCTGAAATAATCCCTAAGAATCAGTGAAGTGTATGAGCATTTTCCCGAGCACGCTCTCTGTGCACTCCCCTGGAATTGTACGGGCTTTTTCAAATGCTCAACGCTTGGCCATGCCGTGGCTTTTCACGCTAGGAAAGATGCACCATGCAGGGCACCCACTTATTGTCTGAACAAAGGACCCAAGGGTGTTTCTTGCCCTTGTGTTCTCAGGATAAGTTATGGGATTGCAGCATAGTTTCAAAAGAGGTTTCACTGGTGCAGTCACATCACTCAGTACAACACTGGCTAAAGCCCAGGTTGAAGCAAGGCCTAACATTTCCTTTAAATATGGAAAATGCAGTGCTCTATGCAGAGAAAATTACTTTTCTATTGTCCCTATTTTTTTCTTAACAGGAAGCCAGAAAAAAACCAAACAAAACAAAAGCTGTCAGTAACAGCTGCCCTTCACCTTTGACACACAGGTAAGTCTCAAACCCCCATTATGAATGTCTCCCTTGTCACTCTTTTCCTTCAAGTATCTCTGCAGCTCATCTTGAGCTAATAAGCCTCTGCCCACAAGGTAAGAAAGGAACCAGAAAACTCACCTCCCATCCATCCTTGCAGGGTGATCCTTGCCCCCAGTCTTTTGTCTAGGGGACCTGTAGGAACAGGATTGTGTCTTACTGGGAGTGAAACGGTGCCTGGTATGATCCATCTCTTTCCTCTTCCAGTCTGGGCAAAGCGTTTTTCCATCAGCATTACCTTTCTGTGATAGGAGGCTGTGCCCAGGATAAGTAGATCCTTATCCTCAGAGATAATGTTGTAAGAGCTGTCATACTGCCTTGGAGGAAAGCTCTGCCTACCCCAGTACCCCGACTCTGATGGAGGCCATTAATACCTTTTGCTTCTGGAATTCAAGTTCTAGGAATTTTTCAGCCAGAAATCATGTAATGGCTCACTCACTGATGTATTGTTTTTACGTAAACTCACCCAATCCTTTCCTTCTCATCTTTAGCTTTGGCCTTAAGAATATGCTGTGGTACAAAGTTTCATAAACCAGATTGCCTGTGTTTCAAGGTGGACGTGATCTCTGAGCTGGCAAGATGGTGAAAATGCACGGTTAGGGCATGCATTTTGGGGGGAGAGCAAGAGAATGGCCAACACTGACCTAGCAGCTGAACCAATACAGAGTCTTCATAAGCCCCATGCGGACCATGGGATGCAGCTCCTTCAGCCTGCTGCAGCCACCATGTACAAGAACACCCTCCAGTGTGCTGACTGGCTCCACCAGAGCATTCTACATCTCTTTTTAAAGGTCTCTGCTGCTGACTGCTGCATACTCTTGATTTATTTGTCATTCCAGAGCATGAAACATTCCTGTAGCTCAGCTGTCTTCCTGGGCCTCTCCTGACATGCTGTCCAAAGGTCATCAAATACAATCTTCCCTCACCCACAGCCTCTTGGCTTGGAGGTCTGCCAAGCTGAGGCTAAGTGGTAGCACTCGTGGCTCCATGAGGCCTCTCAGGTGCTTAAGCAAACAAAGACTGGAGAGGAACAGATGCCTCGGTAGCAGGCTCAGGCTAGAAACACTGGTTTCTGTGTTTCTGTGTGGGACTTCCTGTTCTCCCCTCCTCAGGCTGAATGCCCCTGGAGGATGGTTCACACTGTGTTTCTCTCTCAGCTGCTGCAGAAAGTTCTGTTTCTCAGTTGTGTCCAAAGCAGCTTTGCAATTTGAAAGTCAGTATCTGCCCAAAGCCTAACTTCTCTTTAGCAGCTGCATCAGCTGGGTAAAGGGAATATATTTGTGTCTTAGGTAAAACTGGATTACCTGAGTCAAGCATGGTCTTCCTCTCATCACTTACGTTTGCACTGTTCCTGCTCTATACGCATTCACTTAGTTACAGCCTAATCCCCAGCTTCTTGTTAAAAAGGAAATAAGTCCTTCCACCTGTTAATGTAGAATTAACCATCCAAGCCTGCCAGTTCAGAATCACACTGCACTTTAACCCAGGGGGCCTGCCTGATTTTCTAATAGTCAGAATGAGGACAGAGGGTTTGCCTACCTAAGGGAAAAGGACTTCAGTGCTGACAGTAGCTGTCAGCAGCAGACGACAATTTGTGCCGAACAGAATCTCCTTAGCTCAAAGCAAAGACAGGAACAACCTTCTGAGCTGCTTTAGCCTGATTGGAGCTTGTTTTTACCTCAGTTTCAGAAACAGCACAGATAAGTTTGTTTCTGTCTATGCTGACGCCACATGAACTTCTGCTCACTCTAACCTCACTTTTTACTGCTACCAATTCTTTGCAAGCTGTGTATCAAACTACACAGAGCCCCAAACAGGTCTGACTTTGTTGAACACCAAACCTATTACAGTTCTAAGCCTTCCACTGTTGCAGTGCAGAAGACACTGATGGCATTATTTAAATCCACATCAATAAAGTACTCATCCAGCTCCTAGAGAACAATGTTGATAAAGTAATCCCACCATGAACGTTAGCTCTGCAAAATTGTTCCAACTCAACATTTTATCTATGTTCATTGCACTTTTTTTTCCCTTTTCTTTTCCCCCCAACTGTAATTGTTGTCTGTCCATTAAAGCAGATGTGGTATGTTTACAACTGCCAAATGACATTAAAATGACCGCAGGAGCTGACTGGGAGATAAATAACTCCCATTAGGCAGCAGCAGCAAAAGGTATTCTGGATTGCTGGTAATTCCAGTGCTGCCTCAATAAAGACATCCCCATATGCTGATTACAAGGACACAGTAGCCATACAGAAGAAGGCTTAGAGGAACAATGATGTCAGGGCTGTGATCTCAAGGCCAAGTCTCAGAGGATCTTGCACAATGACATCCAAATAAAGTTGCACAGCAAAGACTACGTAAGTCTTGATGCCAAGGAAGTCAAGGCAAATGCAGTAAGTGAGGAAAAGCTCCCTGTTCAGTAGTTCAGTGTCTCGGTTTGAGAGACAGGTGACTGTTAAAGGAGGCAGATGCCTTCCTTAGAATGGAAAAAATGTCGACCTCCTTCTCTCGGAATTGTTATAATTTTGAAATTAAGGGGCTCTCAGGCAAAGATATGAGAATAGGAATAACAATTCTTTACTAGTATATCTAATAAGGCAAAAACAACAACATCTTTGGCATTAACAATGAACAGAACTAAGAACTCAATGACGGCCGTCTCGGTCGCAGGCACTTTCCCCTTTGGTGCCGTGCCGGTCACAGCTGGCAGGGGCGCTCCGGCGGCAAGCTGGGACGGCAGAGACGAGCAGAAGTCCTGGAGTAGGGGAGTAGATGTATCACGCTCTGGATCTGCAGTGGGAAAATCCCCGGGAAGTCTCGGCAGGCAGGAGGTGCGGGGCTACCGAGGAGCGAAGGCTGGGAGCAGCCCCGAAAGAAGCGGCGGGGGTGGGGCAGGGCAGCGGCAGCGCGGCTTCAAGGGAGCTCCAAGGGAGAGGAAGGGGTCGGGGCACCCAGGCAGATGGTAAGAAAGTCCTTCCCTTAGTGAGGTGGGTGTTAATAAGGTCTTAGTCTGAAGGGCTGCTCTTACGAGCAGGGGCTCACCTCGTGGCAAAAGAAGCAGGACCAGGCTGGTCCCCGACGACAGCCGAAAAACTCCTCTCCAAACAGCCTTGGCCATCTCGTTCCTCTTCCCCAGTCGAGAGCGAGAGAGCCCGAGCCCGAGAGACAGGGGCTGTGTGCCGCCCTGCCACCTCCAGTCTCCCGTCTGGAGGTATTTTCCCCCCCACTTGGGCATTCCCAGGTAATGAGAGAGGGGCCATTGGCCCTCTCCCCTGAGCTAATAACTTCTTTTGTCTGCGAAGTGTCCAGTCGTTATGGCCCATTAGCCACAGGTATGGGGAAAATTCCTCAAGAAAGAAAAAAACCCCAACAAAACAAAAGAAGAACTCCTCAAACCCTACATTCAGAGACTCTGGTCTTTAAGCAGGCAGTGATTCATCTCCTCCGAATTTCACAGTGGATAGTTTGAAGTCTGGATTATGGAATGGTTCAGATGGCCCTCAGAGCAAAAGGTTTCAATCCACATTACTGGTAATTATCTGTAGGACTTAACTTTAGGGATGCAGGAAAACCCAGTAAAACAATCCTGATACAACAGTATTAGAGCTGCCTACTATTTCCTGCCGTTGTGTGAGAAGAGGGAGCAGGCAGGACATACTAGGACACAGATTTCACCTGCAAGCCTGGCTTTGGCCTACTGTAGGTGTAAACTTGCTACCCTTTGCCATAGTTGCTTGCTGCTCTTTCCACGTTTGGCCTTCTCTGTTCCTTCCAAGTCACACTGCAGCAGGAAAGAAACATGGATGCAGAGCTGAGTCACCTTTCTTCTGCTTGGCATTTTCAGAAGCACCTGGTATCTTTAAACATACATCTACCTACAGGATCTGCAATGGCATGACTGTGGAGTGGCTGAGCTAGCACATCCTAGGCCAGCTTCCTGGTGCTACAAGTCTTAGTCATTCCTAAGATAGGATGGAGAGGATGTTTCCAGGTCTTCTCCTTACTGCCAGTTCACCAGCCCTTAATCTGCTCCCATCCCCAGCTGCCATACTGTACCTTTGACAAAAATGCTTCTCTGACAGAAAGCTAAAAAAGGTCTTTCCACAGACATACTGCTCACAAAGGTCAATTCACAGCCTGACAGTTGGCTCCCTTGACTTCATCGCTATCTACTCCATCCATTCCCAGCTCAATGCACTTTCTACAACTGCTCGTCCTTTCCTTGCTAAAGAAACATTGACCCCCAGCAGGTACAGAGGGAACTACAAGATGGAAGACAGCAGGAGATAAGATACACAGGCCACATAAAGGGAGCCTGCTGATTATTTTCATTAGCATTGGCAAATCACAGCTGCAATAGAAAAGGAGGTGTCAGAAAGCAGACTGCTGCAGTTACACACAATATTAGGAAAGCAAAAGAATTGGCTGCAGAGGAAGGCTCCAGCAAAATATGCCGAGTGATAAGGAGCCTCTCCCACACAGCACTCAACCCCTAGCTGCCCCAATAGGTACTGAAAGAGAACAAGGGACCTGACATTATGTTTCATTAGACATAACAGGAGACAACAGCATTGTCTGCTGGTACACATTGCATTGCTGTGAGATTTTTTAAATATTTTTGTGGGTTTCCTCATATACCTTAGTTCACAGGCAGCTGAGCTATTTCTGTACCACAATCACAGGTTGATAGGTATTCTGAAAATATTAAGAATACTAGTTTGCTTTAGTAAGGAAGAAAAAATACAGCACTTGTAATTGGTGTTAAGTGGACAACAGTCTATGTGCAAGCGCTGCATTTTCAGCTTTTAGACAGCTGTGCAGGCAGGTAGGTATTGCTTGCTACTTTACTTTGGTAACTTTTCTGTGCAACAACTCCTAGTGCTGGAAATTCTGGCACCTAGCTTAATTCCCCTTTTGGAACTTAGTGATGTAAAGTGATGACCATGGAAGAATTTTATTTTTAAAACCAACCACCTATTGTCTTGCCTTGGTGTTAAGCCAAACACACACATGGCACCCAGGGAAAAGAGCAAGGTGCACAGTATGAGAGTCTGCAGAACTAGCCAAGATCTGACCTGGCAGCTGAGTCACAAGACAGCAAAAAGCTTATCTCCGTCCATCTTTTTTTTTTTCTTTCATCACATGCTTCATGGGAAGTCAGCTGTAAAACCAGGAGTTTCGTTTCTGTAATGAGTTTTAGCTTTGTGTGAGGATGTAAGCCTTGTCAGAATATGAGCAATTCTGGTCACAGGTGCCAAATAGAATTGCAACTATCTACAACAGCATTTAACAGTTCAAGTATTTACATATGCCTTGCAACTATGAAGCTGCTGTGAAGATGCTGCCAAAACCCTGCCCAGGAGCAGAAGGCAGACTAGGACCTTCCAGATCTGATGTTCAGGAAGGAAGTTCAATGTCTCTCACAAATATGAGCTCTAAGCTGCCTTCCACAAGTTATTTTCACTCAGGAGCATCAGCAACATTTGATGAAGGAAACACTGATTGCAGAATTTGCAGGCCTCCACTTAACCCCAGTTTACAGCTGCCAAGACGTTGAACTCTGTGTGTAGCCCATGTCTCTGTTCAGCAGTGACACATCCTCCATGTAAGAAGCCAATACATCAGCTTATGCTATCCCTGTGTAGAGTTCTGCTCTGTCCACAACCAGGAACAGCAGCTGTGATCATAAATGGTTTTGAAGGGTTCAGCTCACCACCTTGTAAAACCAGGAACTTGCTGACATAACAGAGCTTTTCTGCAGACTCAGATCCCAAACCCTGATTTACAAGAAAGCCTTCAATTCCTTATAGGGTCCAGTATTTTGTTCTTGAAAACTTAATCAATACAGTAACTCTATTCCCAGTATTGTTTTAGTTTATTGAAACAACATAGAGCTTACCCACTCTCCATCTGGGGGTAAAGGATATTACACAACCCAGGGAGTGGATGATGAGACAGACAACTCTGAGAAAACAAACAATGCCATCCCTGCAGGCCTCAAGATAGTGATGTAAAGACAAACATATTCCTTATTCAGTTTTGCATTCCTTTATCAAAGGGAAGGGCAAAAATATCATACAGATTCAGAAGCTATGGTAAATTTATGTATCAGATTGATGTATCAAATCACATTTCATGCAGAAACTATAAATACATAAATACAAATGAAAATGTTGTCTAAAACATTTCACAGCATACTGTAATTTAAGAGCAAACTTCAGCTTCAAACTACCCAGTTAGAAAAAATCCAGTTTCATTGTTATGCAATTAGTTGGCAAAGCAAATATTGACTGTGACAAGCTTAACCCGAATACACTTAGAAATAAGTAAAAACTCCATATTTAAAATATATTCTTTTGCTACACTTTGTCATAAAGATAAGAGATTTACCATGGACTTGTTTTCATAAAAGGCAGAGCTTTCTAGGAGGCCATCAGTAAGGTCTTTGCCATTTCCCTTTTTAGGTTCATAGTGCAGGCGATTAATGCAGTTATTTTCCCTCAACCCTCAGGCAGCTCTGAGAAGCAAACCACCATTTCACCCTCAAGTTATCAATTTCATTTGATACTTTAAAAATAACACTTTTAGTACAAGCACTTTTTCATGAAGCACTTTTTCTGCCTGTCAACTTCATAAAGATTTCTGGGATTTGCTGGTTTCGTTTGCTTGTGTATTTTTTTTTCTTTTCTTTTTTGGTTTTCTCTCTTTTGATTGCTTAAGCCATACACTGAACTTGGGTGTTACCATATGAGCTAATTCCTTCTGTACTCATGAATGGACACAGTCGCTTTTCCCTGAGTTATGCTGAAGTCACTTTCGTAGACTAACCAGACCTACTGAAACTCCTTGTGGAGATGGAACCTGTATCAGCTGAACAGTGCTTTGCTTTGCTGGAATAGCAGACATCACTTTCCAGACATGGTATTCTCACAAGGCTGAAAGATAATGCTTCTCTGGCTGCTGCCAGCACACACGAGCTGTGCACACACAAACACTTCTACACTCTGTTAGGATGGGCTCTGGAGAAGAGCTAGTGATCGAGCGGCCCATTTTTCACTCTTCCTCTCTCCCCATGACCCCAAGAAATTTCTCTGCTTTTTATCCAGCAGTGCCTCTCCCAGGAGAGAGTAAGTCACTCAAGAACTGTACGACACTTCACAGAGGCCCCAAAATATCACCACAGAACAAAGCAAGGCCTCTCCGCTTCCCACTCTTTGACGGCACTTTGTTTTTAAAAACCACATTTGGGGAAGTTTACATCCTGTTAGATACTCAATTTCCTTTCTTTGTTTAGTATCAAGGCCTGCTGTGTCCCAGAGATTCTACCATCTTTGCATTAAGAACATTCCCTTCCCTTCTGCACCAAGCACCTTTGGTTTACTGTGCCCTGGACAGGTGATCTAGCAGGACAGACTATCCACATTGCAAGTTTTCACAGCATTGCCAACATCCACCATTAAAAGGAAAAGTCTGTGGCCTCAAGGCAGGCAAAATGTCTGTACTCACCTGAATTTAAATTACCTCAGTCTTCCAGAAAAAGGTCCAAATTTCCAGTTTACTTATTTATTTACCTCCATAACTTACAAAGTCCCCCAGGTTTGCACAGTCACCTTGGATAAGCTCTGTAACACGGAGAATCCATGATTCTCCACATTTTTGCTCCAACAGTCACATAGCACATATACAAACATATTAATGTTAGTCTCTTTATATACAGTTTTGCTTTTGTCCACTGAGGAAGAACTCCAACACTTATCTGAGTAGCTGACTGCACTTACAGTAAAGTTCACATGAATTCTATAAAGGCAAACAAATACAGCTTCAAAGAACAGCACTCCTTATGTATCAGGTAGATGCTAGACTACCAGGAAAGAGGAAAAAAATATCAGAAATTCTGGATCAAATGAAATTAAGCCCAGAACATGAGCAGTAAGCTACATGCTTTGAAAATCTGGTAAGGCTATCATTGCCATAATCCCTCAAGTACACAGATACACAGTTGCTGTAACATCATTCTTCTTAACTTGGATGAGCTTTTTCTGTAGGAGATGCTGCTGATTTGAAATAGTGGATGCTCCAGCACCTGTGATACCTGAAACAGCAGTGGAAGTCCACCGAGAAAGTGAGGAATTCTTTGCCTAGTCCTTCATACCTCATATCTACTTCTGAAGTATACTACTACTAAAAGAAGTACAAGTACACAACAAGATTTAGTTCAATCATTCTGATGTAATAATGTCAAGGATTTCATCTTCGTTTTGTGCCCCCAAAGCCTGCAAAATAATAAAAAAAAAAGTCTGCTCCATCATGGCATTTCTGTTGAACTCTCTAGTTCTAAAAACGCTAAAGGTGGCAAGGGAGACGAGGTAAACATATTCACATGAAGCAGAACAGCAAGCCACTGTGGGCTGACTGGCCTGGAAACTATTCTGTTGTTGCAGATTAGACAACCTGCATTCTACAGAGAACATGACTGTGCATGTTTGCTAGAGAAAGGCATGTGTAGTGCACATCAGAAGGGAAAGCCTTAAACTAATGCACCTTGCCAGTGAAGACAAGCCCGATGCTGGTGGTGCCATGCCCACCACAGGCCTGTGGGGAATTTCATGCCCCACTTCCATAGGGAAGGGAAGTAAGGGACATCGTCACATGCCCATCTACACCAACTGGTAAAATAAAACAAGGATGCTCGTTGAAGCACAACTAACATCTGCATGTTTTTGATAGGTCAAAGTCTCTTGAGCTTCAGGAAATTCAAAGGTGTTTTGCCTTACCAGAAGCAGTTCTTGTTCCTGAACTGCTGCCTTCTGTGGAATTCCTTGAGTGCCCATTCATAGGAGGTACAGCTGTGGGATCTGTCCACATGCTGTGATACGGGGAACGCGGCTGTGCTCTGGCATGAAACAGAGTAGAAGGAAGGCTTCATTAGTGACCTTAGGAAAGGTTAAGAAGATACCATTCCAAACAAGAGAACTGCACCTCCAAGGGAAAACTGTAAGCAGTTATTTCAAAGCTGGAAATATTCCTATTTAATGTATTTAACACATTGAGAGCAAGGATATCCAGTGCTGTGATATCATAAACTGTAGACTTTCAAAAGGAAATTAAGCTTTGTTCTTCAAAATAAGTAATTCTAACAATTGCAAATGAGGAAATTTTTCTCTCTGAAATTTTGACTTTAGATTCTGTCAGACAAGAAAGAAGTTTGAAATCTGAAGTTTAAATGCATTTTGCCATCACCTACATCCCAGCCATGTTTGGCAAGAGAAAACAGCCTTCTGTTAACTATTTTAAAAAGGTCATATCAGTAACACTAACATATCATGGTCTTTGACTCACTCACTTAGAATTACTTGCTTCCATGGATATGGAATTTCCTGCCGTTGAAATTTACAAACAGCTCTCTCACACTTCCTGGCACTAGCATTTTGAGGCACATAATTTCAAAAGCCTAAAAAAACCAAATTAAATAATAGTGGACCAAAGACTGTTTTAAACAAAAAGAAGCCCAAGTTAGGAAGCTTGCTTATGTATTTGGACTTATTCAGTTAGATCTCTAATCTTGAACAATAATTTGTGGCTACTGAAATGGGGGTGTGTGTAGAAATCAGGGAACTAACTTGTATGTAGATACTACATAAATATAATGCCTCAACACAACAATCATGTATTTAAGACTTAAGAAATACCAGGTCAATAAAAACTTTAACACATTATACCTTATAAAAATTCTTAGCAGAATTAATATAAGGCTTCTGTTATGAAAAACAGCCCACAGCTTTACAATGAAGATGCTTAGCACACTCCTGTCCATGTATCTTACTCTCTAATCTGTTACATTACTACAGGAATAGACTTGATACATAGGCAAGTTATTTGATAAATAGAGAAAACTGCTTAGGCTCTGAAGACTCCCTGCAGGAATCACATATTTTCTCCAGTGAAGCCTAAAATGGCAGCAATTGCTCTCTTTAAACTGTTAATCTAAAAATAATGCATTCTGAATGTCTAAAAGTCTATAGCAAATATGGCCATCCAGACTTATTTTAGGAGAGATGACACTGATACAAGAGACCCATCTGCAGATGATTATATACTTAATATGATGATGCGTGTTTTAAGGCATTCTGCAGATCAATTGTTTAAATGCTCAATTTAAATTTGCAGGCCATCATGCCAGGTCAGACGAAGCAGAATGAAGTACCTCAGCCTTTCCAATTCTGCCTCAGAAACATGTTTGAAATGTCTCTGACCCTGGAGCTACAGATAGCTCCTTGAAATTCTTCTAGTGGTAGGATTTTATAGCTTGAATGACACCGGCCTGAAAGCTTATAGACAATGTTAACATAGTACATGGCATACTCCTTGAAAGCTTAAATGCTTAAAATCTGATAGTATGCGTATTTTACCTGTAACTGCCTGCCAAGTAGCCTAGCAAGCCTCCTGTTCCTAATCCAGTCCAAAATCCTGGTCCTGAACTGGTTCCATGATGGGAATGAGTTCCAAAGCTGCTGTCATCTTAAACAAAATGAAAATAGGAAGCATCAGTTAGTAACAGACTAATCCTCAAGCCAGCTGTTGCAACAAGATTCTCTCCTGTTAAAGATAATGGAAAATTAGACAACAAACTGCTCCTGATTTCAGCAGATTCTTGATCAAGCTTAACTTGAAAGGCCACACCTTTCAGAAAGCAGGAAAACCCACACAAATGAACACTACTATAAAAAGTTTTATGTTAAAAATCTGCTTCCTCTCACAACCCTGATGTTTGTGAAATGTGGAAAGAGTCCCTGCCTGCTGATCTATAAACAGACAAGTTAGATTAAAAACAGAAAAGGAAACGAAGAAAGAATAACCTGCTGAAGGTCACCGAACAGGCCAGAAGCAGATGCAGGAACACAAATCAAATAGGTAACACTGCATAGTGAGCAAACCACAAAGACACAGAGCTCCTAATCTCACTGAGCACAGCTGCACAATTTGAGTCACAGTGGCTCAGTGTAACGCTAACATTACTGGTATTGTTCCTGGTAATCCTAGTCTGGCACTTGTTATCAAAAGCCAAGCTAACTGCAATCACATTGCAAAGTTTTTATTATGCATGAGTCACCAAGCTTGACAAATACCTTGCAGTTTGCAAGCATATCAAGTAGGTTGTGGGGGAAGGAGAGTCACAAATTTTTTTACACGTGACCTGCATAACATGAGGTTCTGAGTCAGAACAAATGTCTTCCAAAAAGAGAGAATACAAACCCAAAGCAAAATAATTTTCTGGTCTAGCAAAAATCATGGATGCAAGAACAAGCTCAACCACAGGCTTACCACATCAGGAAGTATAAAAAGGACTGAAGGTAACACTAGGGTCTCCCTGAAACATGCCCACCTGAACAAGTGAGCCAGAGACAACGTAGGTAAAAATTAGAGGGCCTGGTTTGTCTTCAAACTGGTATGGGTTGCTTGAAGTCATAGAAGACAAAACAATAATGAAATAATCAGTTTCAGTCTATGCTGGATTTGATGTTGAACTTCATTTTGAATGTGTGGGGAGAAAGATAAACTCTTATTGGGATGATATACCACTAAATTACACTGTTTGGAAAAACAACAAAAAAAAATACTTAATTTGCTGCAAAAACAATGTTAATCAGAGATGAACCAACTCATTTGTTCAAAAGCATCATGACTGAATACTGACTCAGAAAACTGAGTAATTTTTTGTTGAAATATCTAGAGTAAACATTAAGAATCATGTCAAATCACTAACAGAGAGAAAGCAGAATTTAATTAAGATAGTCTAGCTAAACAAGTTTCACAGGACACATTCTGCATGTTAAGGTGATTTAAAATGAGGCAAATTAAATATTAACAGCAATATGTGAACAACATTGCTTTTAATTACTGTCCAGGTTTCCAAAGACTAATACGTTCCTGGAATGCATGGACATACACACTCAGAGATGTGCTTTTGCTCTGTTTCTGCAAGGTAAGGCAGACACTAAATGCATGAAGTATTTTTAATCTGGCTTCACATTTCAGAGTTTTCCTCCTTACTTTGAAGAGAAATCATTGACATGCCTTACTAAAAACATCACAAGTTAAGCATTATATGGCTCCCAATATGTATTTTAAGTGTCTCAGTTTTCAGCAATCATCAAGAAAACATTCTCAAGGCCCTGCACTTGCTACATTTGAGACTCCTGCAAATAAAAATGCATTGGGGCAATTAATTGACAAGGAACTGAACAGAAAAAACATGAAAATAACCTCTCATTGTTTTGCCTGTGCCCAGTGTGACAGAGCCGCGTGTCACGGCCAGGGCTCTTGCTGACCACCACAGCACAGCCACTGCCATGCCCACACACAGCCACTGCTGCACACACAGCACAGACAGGCTGTCTGACATAACTACATGCAAACCAATTTGCAAAGCCAACAGAAGAAGATTCCCTTTAATTTTCTGGTGCAGGTACAGCTGAAAGTTTCTGTTGTGCATGCCCTGCACAAGGGTATCCAAAAGAATTACACTGCACCCTCTGTTGGCCAAGATGGTTGAACAAAACTTGGGAGAAAGCATTAACAAGCATTATTAATGCTTATAAAATATAAACTTTTGACTAAGTAAACTTAATGTTTGCTATGTATTTTCTTGCCAAAACCCCTTCTCTATTTTACCAAAAAAAAAAAAAAAAAAAGAAATTCTGTCACTTGTGAGAATGTAATTTAAGTTCCAGTGCTGTGAGCAGCTTGCATATTTACAGGGTTAAATGCATTAGTCAGACACCAGATGAGTAATGTTTATTTACCTGAGACACTATGACTGCCTAAGGAAGACCATTTATTATGTGACAGAAGTCACCAGTTTTCTGGGAAAAGAAAAACTGCCTCTTTCCCAGCAGCAGCCTCGTCACTGCTTTTGTAATTTTCAACTTCAGATGAAAGGCCTCACATGAGATTCCGATGCTGTACCCTCTAAAGACACGGACACCGTTCTCTGCTCTGGGAACCAAATCTTTCAGGGCTGGGACTACACTGAAGCCTGTTGAACAGAGGACCGGTACATGATACTCAACTCCATCAACTGCTTTGTGAATGAAATCAGGGCTGAAAGACCATTCTGTAAAGTTTCAAAGTGCTCCTTTGGCATGGGTTTGTTTCTGGCTGCGTAAGACCATTCTCTTTTCCAGATTACCTATGACAGTTATTCTCCCTGTCACAATCCTGCTATTTCACAGGTGATGAAAATGATGCTTGCAGAGCATGGGGAGGTGGCTTTTCAAAGGTTCAAAGGGCAGCATGTCCTGAAAGCCTGCGGAAAACCAAGTCCTTATTTCCTCTTTTGAGCAAAGAGCAGAATGCAAAGCTGGCTGTAGGCTCTGCAGCCAATTTGGCAGTCGCCTGCAAATGCTGTGGTTTTAACTCTATCCCACCCTCCCTCATCACAGATAAAACAGGACAATCTTGCTTGCTCTTTTGAGTACTGTGAATGGCTCAGAGCCCTACCTGTGAAGGTGGACTTAAAACCAGGAGGAGGAGGCGCCTGCTGACTCTGCCAGAAGGGCCGAGAGAACCCATCACTGTCCCCAGAACTCTGCTGAGACTGCTGGTTGCTGAGGAAGAACTTGTATACTCCAAAAGCAAGAACGAGAAGAACAATTACAACAACTGCTCCAGAACCAGAATCAGAATAATCTTTCCTTGACTGGTAATAGCTAGAGCCAAAGCTTCCAGAGTTCTTCACTTTCCTTTCACCATCCTCAGTCAGCTCTAGCCTGAACAGCAAACTACAGGAGCCTCTTAGGATGTAAGGATCATCCGGGTAATCGTAGCCTTCACAGCTCACTTCTATTTGTCCAAAACGGTAGGCATTTTCCAGGTCTGCTTTGCACTGCCACTGAAAAAATAAACACAATACAAAGTAAAACAAACTGCCCCAAAGAAGAAAACACCTGTCTGCTTCCCCAAATACGCCCTGAAATAAAGCTGTAATTGCTAACAAATCATCTATGGTCCATAGGGTAAGAAATTTCCATGTGCTCTTATTTTGAAAAGGAGTAGGAATTTGATGTTTAAATGAATTTTAAACCGTAAAACTTAAAAAAAAAATCTTTTCCTTCAGAACACTGAAGAATTACAACTCTGGAAGATTTTGTTTTTCTTCACTGAACACGTTTTTCAAATATTCTTTCTTTAGATATAGCTATACTTCTAAAAATGTGCTGTACCCTGTGAAACAGCTACTTAATAAATGCCTGTCCTGTGCATCTCCTGACAGCTACAAAAACTTAACATGTGAGCCTGAAATCCAGTGCACCCTATTCCATTTGTGTCCATGCAGAAATCAAAAGAAACCGGGACAGACATCATTAGCCATCCATATGCAACACTTTAAAACTATATTGGGGATTCTCTGGTTGAATATAGGTAGATCCTCAGCCTCACATTTCCTTGAGGTACCCAAACATAGGGATGCCTAATGGCACGTGACATGTATTTTGGAGAGGAAATAAAAAAGTAGTTGTTTCTCAATTAATAATTCAGGACAGCAGTACCAACTGCCAATTCATATTTGACTGTTCTTTCACAATGCTGTAGCAGTTTTAGCAATTGCTTTCAGCCTTGATTCCTGGTTATCTATTGACAGGAGCCTTGGTAACAGTTAACAAAACAGAGAGTCGTGACTATTTACTGACTAGCACTCACATCCTAAGGTGTAAATGGAAGTCAGGCAACTCTGAAACTTAGTTTTTAAAAGGTAGGGCTGAAGTGAAGCAAATACTTAGAAGCCCTTTCCACACTAATAAAAAATGGAAATCCACACAGCAATAACAATTCAAAAGCATCCTCTGGGGTTTGCAAGAGTTTGATTTCATCAACTCCATTTTATTTCAAATCATTTTATTTAAAACCAACAACAGTTTGTTATGCCGTGCTTTTACATTAGCTCCTTCAAACGTATTTCAAACATATACCTATAGAAGTTCCAGAGAATCCGAATCTAAAAGTATTTAGGCTAAGTTTTAGCTGCAAGAGTTCATCTAACAAAAAGCACCTGAACTGACAACCTAGCTCATTACTCTTTGCTGCTTCAGAACTTACCAACTTGGGGGAAGGGGATTTCATGAACAGTTAATAAGTTTTAAAGAGTTACCTGTACATCATATCCATCCCATCCTTTGTTGTAACACTGAACAACCTCAGGGACACGGGAACACCCCGCAGAGCCTCCTGTGCACTGCAGCTGAGGGACCGCAGCTGTCCGCCTAGAGGTCGTGTATTGCCCTCTGTGGAGGGTGAGCGCCTGAACCTCCCGCAGCAGGACCTTCTCTGAAACAGGAAGCACAAAGAATCACAGAATCCATTAGGCTAGGAAAGACCTCTGCGATCACCGAGTCCAGCCTCGATGAACGAACCCTACCATGTCAACCAGACCATGGCACTGAGTGTCACGCCTAGGTTTCCCTAAACACCTCCAGGAACGGCGACTCCACCACCATCCTGGGCAGCCCATTCCAATATTTAGTCAACCTTCCTGTGAAAAAAATTCTTCCTACTGCTTGTCAGCGCTTGTACAGGTGCACTCCTCTTGGCTACAAAGGCCTCCTCTCAGGACAAGGCGAGCGATACAGAGGCCGAAGCAGTAAGTCTGCATCTTTACGAGACGAAGCTCTAGGAAACATCAGAGGGAAACACGGCAGAGTTCCCTATTTCCTGCCGAGGCGGCTCTGAGCTATTCCTCGCAGACAGACAGCCACCACTGACCCACTGCGGGATTACTGCTGCGACACAAGCCGATTCAGAGGGACCCCAAACCCAAACGCCCTCCTGGCGCGGAGCCCGGCACAAGCCCTTATTCCCCGGCGCCGGCCGCCGCTAAACCGGCAGCACTGCGCAGCACGGGCCGCGAGAGGCGGCAGGGGCGGCTGAGGCCGCGCTGAGCCCCCCTTATCCCCGCGGGTCTCACCCGGTCGGTCCCAGCCCAGCGCGGGTCCCGCGGCGACGCAGAGCAGGAGGAGCAGGCGCAGCTCGACCTCCGCCATGGCAGCACCGACAGCTGTCACTCCCCGGGGGCGGTGTCCGCGCCGGAACGGGCGCGGCCGGGGAGCGGCCCCGCCCCCAATGCGCCGTGGGGCCAATGGGCGGCGAGGGCGCGGCGCTTCCCGCGCTCCGCGAGGGGACGGGGCCGCCACCGCGGGGCCTGCGCGCGCCACGTATGAGCGTCACGGGGCCGGTCGTTGTGGGTGGGGCCTGGCCCTCCCCCTCGCCGGAAGCGGCTTCCGCTTCCGCGCGGCACTTCCGCTTCCCGGCGCGCGCCTCTCCGGTGCCGCGCGGCTGGCGGGACGGGCGGCGCCATGGCCGGAATCAAAGGTGCGCGCGCG
>VWPU01027011.1:0-10303 GCA_013398955.1 Callaeas wilsoni
TGCTTCCTCCTTCGCTCCGCCCCCGTCACGCGCGGCCCGGCGGGCGGGGCCAGGGCTGGCCCGAGTCACGTGATAGTGCCAACATGGCGACGCCGTGGCGGCGGCGCGGCCGCTGAGGGAGGCGCGTCCCTTCCGGGTCGTGCCGCGGGCCCCGAGTGCCCGCCCGGCTCTCGCTCCCGGCCCCTGCCCCGCTTCCGGCCTCGTCATGCAGCCACCGGCTCGCGAGCAGGACGCCCGCACTAAGAGCATGTTCGTGTCGCGGGCCCTGGAGAAGATCCTGGCGGAGAAGGAGGCGAAGCGGCCCCCACACGGGCAGCTGCGGAGAGCCTGCCAGGTGGCGCTGGGTGAGTCGGCCCGGCCCGGCCCGGCCCGCACAGGGGGCGCGGCGGTGGAAGGGGCCCAGCCCTCCGGCACATGTCCTCTCCACCTCGCGTCCCGGCAGGGTGCGGGAGAACCTCTCGGGACTTAGGAGCGGACGGAGAATTCTCTCTCCAGTACAGAACGTGCAAATACGAGGAGAAAACCCCCAATGATCTGTTTTATTAAAAGTTCTGGTCTCGGTATGAAACAGGAGGGATTTGGTCTTGCCACTTCGGTTTTGAGAAAATTAATTGCAGCTTTTAGACTAGGTAAAAAGAATGTTAAGGCCCTCGACTTACGGAGTCCCAGAGCTTCTCAGGATGTTAAATCTGACTTCTAATCTCCAGGTCGTGTTCGGACTGGCTAAGGACTGTTAGCATTGTGGCCAAGTACATGTAATGTCTCTGATATTTTCAGAGCTGAAAGCGCTTTTCGTGAGGTTGGTGGACTGGTCCTGAAATCTGCAAGTACAAGCTTATGTAAAGGGTCTCTGTGTTAAAAGTTCTGACAACATACGGTGTGTCACAAAGAGGGAAAAGATAAACTGGGTAGAGCAGTAGAACTCTGCAGCCGGAGTTCTCTGTGGCCCTTTCTTAATTTGCAAAAGTTACGTCTCTCTTTCAGTTTTGGTTGCTTCCCATCAATACTTTCCTTTGAATTGGGAACATTTAGTGTATCCAAGACAGAAAAAAAGACAGGTTGGGTATGTAAGAAGGCTGGGGAGCTGCAAGTTCTGTCCCAGGCTGTGTGAGAGCGAGCTTAAAGAAATGCTGTCATTTTTATCTTCCTCCCCGCAGTCTTTACTGCCAGGAGGTCTGTAGGAGCTACCTGTAGTGACAGTATATCTAGAGAAGAGTAACCAGATAGAAGGGTATTTTAATTATTATTTAAAGTTGGCATTGTGAGCAAGAGAGTAACACGTGTGCCCCAGCAGTTAGAGACTGCTTTTCCTAATGAATTCATTTCCTGATCTCTTCCCCAGCTGCCCCCACATGCACCGAACCCATTTACAGGACTGAGAACCTGTTTTGCTGCTCTCTAAATATATTTAGAGGTCGAGAAAGGGAACTTCCTTGTAGGATGCCTAGTGAAGGTCTGTGTTTGCTAAGGCATGGCAGGCCATGGTTTTGGGAGGAGTGTGGTGCAGTAGCCCCCATTGGCACCTGCCACTTGGATTACGACTATTCCATGCCTGCATGTTCTAAGGGACAGTATGTTGGAGGGGAGCTAATGCTTGTGATAATGAACGTTTTTTCCCTGAACTTGCTTTGAAAAAGAGTCCATAGACTTTCCTGGACTAAAGCAGAGGTCAGCATAAAGAGATAACCTTCTGTTGACCAACTGTTAGGGGCCTGGATGACTATATGGGAGGATCTCTGTTACATTTGGTGAATATGATTTGATCATTTTAGGCTGCCCACAGGAATGGAGTTTCTTTTATTTACATGTGATTTTTTTCCCCAAGCTTTATTCTATTTATTCTTCCCAAACTTTATTCTATTTTGGTTACATATATTTTTTTTTCCCTCTGGTGAAAAAATCAGTTTTATTTCATATACTTAATTTTAATTAAGCTTATACTTTATACTAACTAAGACTATGACAGTTGCAAAAGTGTCAACTTAATTTTCAAGCTCTATGCAATAGTAAATATGTGAGGAAATGTGGGAAGAATGTTACTGGCTGTCTGAAGAATTCAAGGCAAACTTCGTAACCTACACAAACTGTCGTGGATGGAAGAAGCTACAATGTTGTGAATAATAATACAAAGTCTAGTTAACACTGCATGGAAATAATTCAGTTTGAAAGAAATGTCGTTACTTTATGAAAGTGGTCATTGTGTCAGCTGTTGTCTACTGCACTTTTCTCCAAGTTATGCTTCGAATAATCCATTTATGCCTCTTAGTAAACCCCTTCTGCTGTGCAGTCTTCCCTGTGCAGCCGTGTTTTTCTTGGAGCCTTGAGGCATTGTACCAGTTATAAACCAGGCAACACAGGCACGGAGCGTGTGTAGATGATAGCTGCTCCTGGGACAAGGGGAGTCTAACATTTATTATTTTCTTTCCAAATAGAGAGAAACGGGTGTATTCTACAGCTGACTAATAGAAATTAACCTGTTTTTATGGCTTCTGCTGTGGTGTTAGTGCAGTAGTGTTTCTATTACTTACGTATGCTTTACATTTGTTGTTTGGTGAGAGAGAAAGAAATTTTTAATTGTGGGAATGATGCTCTTGTTTTCTTACGTGAGTTCTGTGTTGGTTTGTACATGTAACTCCTGGGAATGGAAGTAAATTACTACTGAATAGTGCTGTCTCTCTTGTGTAGGAAATATGGGTGTACTTTAATTCTAATTTTAATCTGCTTTAATTGTTCTAAATTTAAACTCTTCTTACTCTTTTTTCCCCTGTAATTCAGTCCTTTCGCTGGACTAATACTGATTAATTTTGGACTGCAAAATACACATGACCTTATAGAAAGCAGAAGCAATGTAGGCTCAAGTAGGACATAAACACAAGAAGTGTGGAGGAAAAGGAAGAAAACCACTTCTCAGTGGTGTTTTTTTGAGGTTTTGGGTTTTTTTTCCTCTTTCCACAGCCTCCTTTGAAATACACAGTGTTAATGTTAAGTAGGCAGAGTTTGGATAGATTCCTTCATTCAGTCTCTTGCTTCATCAGTAGGTGTAACGGTTGTCTCCTGTCTCCTGTACTTGTAGTGCCAGTAAACCTCAGGAGTGAGTGGGAGAAATGGAGGCTTTTAAACAGAGAAGCTGTTTTGCTCTGCTTTAGAAAACTGTATTTTAAAGAAAATTTGTTTTCAACAGACCATCATATTGTATAAAAATAGTTGTTTAATAAGCATTTATATTTACATGGAGCTCCAGGTGCACACGATTCTTAGTAAATCTACTGAAATTGTCCTGAAAAATTTGCAGTGGAACACTGACAGTCTGTATCACAGCAGTTCATATTAGACTAATGCTAATTGTGCACCTGGGTCTCTTACATGAACTATTACTCCTACCCTACCAAGGCTGTTTTTAATGACATACTGTGCAGCCACCCTGGTTCTGCGGCCTTCTTTGTTAGCCTGTGTAGCTCCACATACATATCTTCAAGCTTCGTAAACAACAGAATTTGTTTAGTTAGCTTGTTAACAAGTCTTTTCAACCATGCCTTCATTTAGGAATCTGGTTGTGTGTTTAGGAAGTCTCTGTGTATAAATGACAAATGTCCAAAATAAGTTGTGTTTCCTAGTTTGGCCTCTTGGCCAGCGTGTTCAGAGAGCACTGGGGCAAAGAGGAGACTCCGGCTTCCCCCGGCAGCCTTTTCTGAAGGGCAGATGTGATCGATACCTGCGGGGCGTTGGGGTTTGGATGGACTTGAAGGCAGGCTGGGGTTGGGCAATGCAGTCGGCTTTACTGGGGGAGGGAAGCTGTGGCTGCTCCTCCACGTGTTTGTGTTGGCACTGCTGCCTGCTACTCAGATGGGCTGTGGAAGGGCATGGCCCATGTCCTTGTGCCAGCATAAGCCATTTTCTGCACAGGAGCTCGCTTGCTGCCGCTGACACAAACCTGCAGGCATCGAGTTGCAGGCAGACAACAAACGTCCTCTGTTTTAATGTGTAATTTTCAATACAAGTGAACTGAGCCCATCCGTCTGCTACAGAAGGGCAGCTACTTCGTGTGAGCTTCATCCTGCTTTTATGGCCAGAAGCTATGGAAGAAATTGCTGCAAGGCCATTCTTGTTCCAGTTCTGTTGCCTGGTAGGAATGCTGCAGGACTTTCGTTGGGTGGGCAGCACAGAGGCTGAAGATGTTTCTGACTGGAGGAGATGGCCGTGAGAGAGACAGGGAGCTCTGGTACCTTAAGCACCAAGTGAAGGGTCAGCATTGTGCTGGGGTGACCAGATGTTGACCAAAACTGAGACTGTGTTCTGTAGCTGTGGAAGGGAGTCGAGCTGTGCCCCTTACTTCTGTGACTGGAGAAAAACAGTACCAGTGGCAGGCAGTTTCTGGAAGCTAGCAGTGTCTGGTTAGGGCTTGGCAAGCTATTCCTGGCAGCAGACTTCAATTAGGCAAGTATTTCTGTTTCACTCATTTGTGATGGTCAGACCACCAAATGAGTACTTCAAACATGGAGGTTTTCAAACTGTTTTGATGCAATCAGTAGCACAAGTATGCCTGTAGCTTCCTTTGTCCTTTCATTTATTCTTTTCTGCCAGCATTATCTATTAAAGTACTGTTGTGGTGGAGATGTTTTTATATGGCTTTAGAAAAGCTTTTATTATAATAAAATTGTGGGGAACTTGGTCAGGCCTTGGTTAGATTTTTTTGTTGTTTATAGAGTACTTCTGAGAGTTAAACTGTCGTTGCTCTAATATGGGATGTTATTCTTGCATTATTTTTCCAGTGCAAGATCTAACACAAGTATCAGTAAAGATGGGCATGATCATGTCTCCTTAAGGCTATAATCTTTGTGAAGTTTCAGTTCAAGATCTTTTTTACTTTGCAAAACAATCAGTATGGGGGGAAAATAATCTTGAAAGAAAGAGAAACTTAGTGGAGTTTTTGCATCAGAAAAATTTTTTCGTTAAGAAAAAGCTCTGTACACCTTAGTTCTACAGAGTGTCTGAAATACAGCATTAATTGTGTTTTTGCTGGTCCTGGCATCCTGCTGTCCTTGGGATTCTAGCCGTAGCTAAAATATGCCTTTCTCTGCCAAGACCTGGAGGCAGGACTAAGCATTCTGAAGGTGTAAAGCTACCCAGAAGACTCTGTGTTTTAAGCAGCCGGTTCCTGCATGCTATGGGAATGCGCTGTGCTAAGAACAAGGCAGATCAAAACAGGGACGCAATACATTGGTGGGTCACATATGTTGTTCTCAGTAGCTCTTTGGATCATAATATGGTGTTAAAGATGGGGAAGGTAATTAAATCAAAAGGCCTGAGTTGAAATTATGCTGAACTGAATTTCTGACTAGTCACCTTGTTGGTAGGCCAGCTGGATCGTGGAATGAAAAACACAGTGGTTTAAGAAGTGGTGCTGTGCAAGATTTACATTGTCTGTTTGGCACAGAAAACCTTGGTCGTTCCTTACCAACAGCCTCCATTCTGTTGTCTCCTCTCCAGTTGAAGCCTAAAGCATCAGGGGATGGTGGTGCTGGTTTTGCACTGTCACAAAGTTCCTACTGATCCTGAAGCTCCCAGGCCCCAGTGCTGAGCGCCGGGCTTGGCTACTGCAGGGCTGGCAAGTGACAACTGTTCTTCACAGCTGCGGGAGATGGTTGTTTGTGTGATGAGCGTGAGGAGAGCCGGGAACACTGTGCAGCCAGGACTCTTCCATTTTTTGGTGTCTCTTAGGCTGACTCTGGGATGGATAACATTGCTTCAGTTTGTGTCACGTGATTGCGTGCCATGAGAACTTAGGGATGTCAGACTGACACTCATTAACGAGCGGATATGGCAGAGAGACCAGCAGTCCTGGATGGAGCTTATCACTCAGCTTATAGTTATACAGGTGTTCGCTATGTTTTGCTTCCATTTTCTCTCTCCAGTGTGGGTAGTAATTTTACAAAATCAGTACATGCTGTGAGGATTAATTCCTGTGCCATTCACTGACAAGCAGGCCTGTACAAAACCCTGTAATCTGTTTGCTGCAGTCCTTGTTCCTTAGTGTGATTTGTGTATTGATTCTCCTGAGACTGAAGAAGCTCCTGAGGTTAACAGACAGCACTGAAATCGTCTGAACTGTGGACATCTGATCACAAACAGTGGTGCCTCTCCAGAGTTGTGGAGAGCAAGTATTGAATGAATGATTGTTTTCTAGTACCTGCAATTGAAACAAGATTTGTAAGCATGGTAATTTGTAGAGTCAGGGTAGTTTGCAGCATGTGCTGTAGGGTGGGATGGAAGGTTCCACTGGTGTTACAGATGATGTAGCTGTGCAGCCTTACTGTGGGTGCTGGTTGAGATGTGGATTTGTCAGTGATCACAGTGAGTCCTTATGCTGGTCTGTGTTGTGCATTGTGGTGATACCTTAGAAATCCTCGAAATGCCTTACTAGGATCCTTGGGATCTGCTGCTGTATACAAGAGAAATGAGAAGGGAACTTTCTTTCTCCCTGTATTTAGTTCTATGAAAAGCTCTTTAAAAGTGTATTTTAAAAAAAAAATCTGCTGGCAAAAGGACAGAGTGCATTTGAGATTTCCTATCTCCCAGGAGCTTGTCCAGCTGGTTCCTGTTGTAGGGCTCAAGACAAGCAGGCCGGCTGGCGCTGCAGATAACGGGAAGGTCGGCTGCATTGAACTGGTGGTTTGTGGAGTAGCTCACAGGCTTCTGCAGGTCCGAGCGCTCTATGATATGGACTTACACTTGAATAAAAGTCGCATACTATGCCTGAGTGTTCTAAAGATACCTTTTATTGAGAATGTTTGGAAAAAAGAGCTTTTTAAATGTAAAATTGGAGAGATACGTCTTTCAGTAACTGGTGAAAATCTGACCTCTGAAGCTGAGGTGTTACAGGAATGGAGTAGCAAATACTGAAGTGCAAAACTTGACTTAAACAACTCTGCTTTATTACTGTGTTATTGATAACAATAACTAAGGCTTGAATTGTTTTTCTCTCTTCCAGATGAAATAAAAAGCGAGCTAGAAAAGCAAAGGTAAATTATTAATTACTCTAAACAGTGTGTGAAAAGAACAAATGGAATAACTTTGTGTAAGAGTGTATATACATTACAGCAGTGAGTTTGTGAGTACCCAGTTACCCACCTGTCTGCCAAGAACATGTGACCTGGCCTGTGTGTTTCACTTACACAATGTTTGTGGCTGTGGGCACCCAAGCCATAACTGCCTATGAATTGCACCAGGAAAAAATTGTGAAATTTCCAAAAAGTGCCAGTTTTTTGCTTCCTTTTACTGGACTCAGTAGGCTGATAGGAAGTGATGGGGAGCAGTACATGCATAGTTTAATAGCATGTGCTCTTTCTTAACCTAGATCAAGAACACCAATTTATATATTACTTAAATAAAAATTTTAAAACTGTTTTACAGCACTGTGCTGTGATTGAAAATGAGCAAGTGGTCTCCAAATGTGTTTCAGTTTGCTTAGTGTTCCTCCTATGGGCTCTGTTTAATTAATTTTGGATAACATGCAGCGATATATCAGTTGTGTAGGAGTTTTCCAATATTTCAAATAGTGGGACAGTGTTGGAGTATAGTGAGGGAAGAGTTAAGCTGAAGAAGATACAAAAATATCAGACAGAATATAAATAAATGTAAAATGGGTTTTGTGTGATTTAAAAAGAAAATCGATCTTTGTTTAAGAAAGTATATGCAAGAAAGCTGCAGTACATTTGTGTACTGCTGTGCATTATTTAGTATTAAATTTAGAAAAAGGAGAAAGTGTAGTTTACTGTGATATACATGTTTAGAAAAATTAATAACTCTTCTTATCTGACCTAGAGAAGGCACTGCTGCTCCACCAAAAGCAAATTTCATTGAAGCAGATAAATATTTCCTTCCATTTGAGCTGGCCTGCCAGTCAAAGTCTCCACGCATCGTCAGTACTTCCCTGGATTGTTTACAGGTGAACGTTCTGCTTAAGCTTGCTCGGAGTGAGATGGAGAAAGCTGCAGTGACCAAACGGGCGTGCAGCACCTGCAGGCAGCACGGCAGCTGCGTCCCGGTGCGCTCGGCCGGCCGCGTGGGCACGGCGTGGGCACGGCGTGGGCACGGCGTGGGCACAGGGGGAGCGCGGCCACCTTCTGGGGCAGCTCTGCGGGGCTCGGGGATCCTTACACCGGCCCACAAGGCTGCTCGTCTGCGGCGCTCTGCAGGCAGGGTTACCCTGGGGTTTCTTGTGGTGCTGATGTGACAGTGGAGGTCACACTCTGGAATCCTTCTTTCTTTTTCCTCTTTCTATTCTTATGGAATTCTTATACGTCTTGGGCAGAACCCTTTGGTTTTGCATAGGTGCTACTCAAAGGTGTAACAAAAAGACTGGTGTTAAAAGAAATTTCTCTGGTTGTGGTACGAAAATATGGTCTGGGTGGAAGAAGCTTTTGTGTCATACTAAAATCTGTTTTGTCCACGTATGTGAGCAGTCAAATTATTTGGTGGCCAGACTATAGATGGTGTTAAATTTTTGTGTTAAAACAGATTAAGTGAGGTATGCTATGTAAACATGCCTTTTTATGTTGTGCTAAACTGTGTTTTTCTTAGCAGTATATGGTAATCTAAGCTGCATTCTTTCTGTGTAGAAACTCATTGCATATGGGCATATCACTGGTAATGCTCCGGACAGCGGAGCTCCTGGAAAACGACTGATTGACCGAATAGTGGAAACCATTTGCAATTGCTTTCAGGGTCCTCAAACAGATGAAGGAGTACAACTGCAGATAATTAAGGTATTGTATTTGATTTATTTTGGTGCAACATTAATTTGCTTTCTCTCTCTTTCATTTTGTAACTGAAAAAAATAAAAGCGAAATATTATAGCGGGCCCAGTTGCTCCATTTCTTACGTTGTCCCATGTGTCCCTGCATTCAGGGAGGCTGTCACCAGGGCAGAGTTGGTGAGGAAAATGTACTTCCTGTTGGGAAAGCAGAACGTAAGGGAATATTTTATAAATGTTTCTCCTTTCTGAGATGAGCCATCTTTCAGACAGCTTGATGTTCCCCTTAGAGGCTCGCAGTGCCCACCTCCCTCAGGCCAGGGAATTGCTTTCAGCCCTGATAGCAGGCCCTGGAACGGAGATGCAGTGCCATGGAATGCTGTTCAAGCCTGTCTGTTCCCCTGGCCATTTTTCCAGACAGCTGCCAGTGTATGTTCTCAACAAGGCATGGTAATGTCTATCAGTGGTTTGTGTTCTGGCTCTGAAGTCTTCTTGGGCTACTGTAGCTGAGGTTGGAAGTTAGTGAAACGTTTAGTAATCCAACTTGACCTTAGTGTAGGCCAGTTGGCTCTTTCGTGAAATGAAACTATGGAATACAGTAACTTTCATTTGGAGGTGTAGTATCTCCCTTGGTGGAAAATTAGTTTTGATAAGACCCTCTAAGAACAGCTCAGGAGAGAACAGAGATATGGAAGTCCTTTTAAACTTTCTTTGATTTGAAATGTCATTGCTTGTAAAGTCTTAAAAAAAGATACCTGTGCTTTGTAGCAAACCCAGTGATTATTCTGGAAGACATGCACGAAGAAGAGCATGAAGAGTATTGCTGCCTGTTTGCTTAGGTTTCATTTTTACCATGTTATGGACCTTTCTAGGCTCTTCTCACTGCAGTAACATCTCCATACATAGAAATTCATGAAGGAACAATTCTTCAAACTGTTAGAACCTGCTACAACATCTATCTGGCCAGTAAAAATCTTATTAACCAGACAACTGCCAAAGCTACCCTGACACAGATGTTAAATGTCATTTTTACACGGATGGAAAATCAAGCTGTAAGTAGCTATTACTTTTTCTCATCTCAGATGTTTAGGCTTGCAAATGACTGAAAACTTTTTTATTATTGTTGTTTTAATGGGTCTATCATTGTAGTTGCATGTCTGTTGATTTGTCATGTTAGAAAACCTGTCAAATCCTGCAGTGAGGCATACTGACTGATTTGAAAATAAAAGGTGACGCTCACTGCTGATAACAAGGTTTCACACCGTAGCTTCTGCCAAATGGCATTGGATAAACAAATGATGCTTTTCAAATAAACGTGAAGTGTATCTTTTTAATCTGCTTGGCCAAGTGATTGTAGTTTCACTGTTTCCTGCTAACACGTGAATTTATGAGCGAATATCAGTCATCATAGACAGGATTTCCCCCAGCGTATTTCGTGCTTAAGTGAACCTTTCTGTGTGTTTTTCAAGCTGCAGGAGTCCAGAGAAGCAGAGCGCGCGCCCGCGCAGAAGCCGCCGTGCCCCGCGGTGGCGGCGGGGTCGCGCTCCCCGC
>VWPU01027024.1:0-14555 GCA_013398955.1 Callaeas wilsoni
GGGAGGGAGGGAGGGAAGGAGGCGCGGCCCCGCTCGGCCCTCCCCAGCCCCGCCCCGGCTGCGGGCGGGAGCGCCCGTGGGAGCGGCCCCGGGCCTCGCCGCACCGTGCTTTTGAATTTTTCAAAATGCTGATACACAGACTCCAGTGCCGTGACGGGTTTGGCTGCAGGGCGAAGCGGCCCGGGGGGTAGCCCGGGGACAGTCCCTCCTCGGGAGGTGCAGTGACCGCGCACAGGGTACGACGCGCATGCCGCGGGTGGCCGGTGTCGCCAGTGAGGCTGCCGGTGCCCTCGTCTGACTCCCGTCCACCCTTAGATATCAGTTTTCTAACAAGGAAATTTATCAGAATTGCCCCGAGGAGCTCCGCGGAAAATACCAGCACCCGGAGTTAATAATCTACCAATTCCAGGGGCTGATGTTAACGACCTTTATCTGTAGTTTATTAAACAGCCCCTTCCTACCCCAGAAGAAAAACAACTTCACAAAAAGGAAAACCTTGACTGAATCTAAGACTGTTTTTGGCAATGCAGCCATCTGCTCTCTGCAGCCGCACTCACGGTGCCTTCAGCTCAACCTCTGTCTACTCTTGTAGCCAAATGTAGCCCCTTCCATGGAAAAGCACCCAGCTCCAAGGGCTTCAGGGACATGGCTTAATTTACCACAGCTTAACTCAAATTCTGTGTGCACATAAACATCGTTTCACAATAAATTCATTGATTTCTATGAAGTAGTTTAGCAAACAAATCATTGCCCAAACTGGACACCTCGTTCTGTCAGAAGGGGAAAGCCTAGCACAGAAGTGCACTGGCAAGTCGCTGGAAACTGAGGCGTTGCAACGCAGTGTCATGGCCTTTGATCATGCATTACACTCTGAGGAGGTTTTGTTAAATGCACGTGTGTGTCAAGGTTACATAAACTCACAGCATAATCCACCTGCATAGCACTGGGAGCTTCACATAAGGTTGACTCCAAACATTCCATCAAGCTGAAACCAAGGTAGTGCCTTCCCACATGATTATAAGATATCAAAGATACCTCTGAGCCCATAATACCACAAAAATTAACAAATGTGACAACATGACAGGGTGAACCTGGCACAAAGAAATTTAAAACACAAGTCACCATCATTTTCTAAACACAAAATTCAGATGAGTCTTAAATGAAAGCCACTAGTCTGTAATACAAGGAATTTGGTAACAATAGGAGTTGAAGAATTTTCCTTTCCTCAAGGAAAGCAAACATACAGACACCCCCTCCAAACTCCTCAAATTGTTTGGTACTATGATAAACCACTGTGGGTTAAGAATAACCCTTTGCTACTCTAAAACGTCAAGGGAATCCTAAAGAAGCCCTATGGAAGTACTACGGGCCAAAAGATAAATTCAGGAAGTTTGAAGGACACAAGAGGTGAGAGAGCCCTCCTGAAAACACCACGATCTTCATGTCTCTTGCTTGATATACTTTTTGATTACTCTAATAATTTGTTTCTTAATTCTAGTAAGAAATCTAAAGCTATCGTGCCAACCTCCCTTGTTACAATAGGACGCTGGGAATTTTTTCAACGTCAATGTTTCTAGTATGCTCTCTCCTTTATGTTCTTAATATTCACACAACAATGATACAGTTGCAATTTATAACTGTTTTATCTTAAACTATTTGCATAATAACTAGGGTTTATCTCCTCTTACATGTGTTACTTCCTTGTCTTTTTTTTGCACCCACCATTTTCTTTTTATTCTACTTTGTTCATCAAGGCCTCTTTTCATTCTGAGAAACCTTAACATTACTTCTGCTCTTCAAACATGAACAACCTCTCCCAGGAAATCATGTAAATCCAGGTTTCTCTTAAAAGAGACAAATGTCTTGTCTCATAACGTAATCCACATTAACACCAAATGTCCCAAAATCTCCAATGCATTACTCAGTAATTCTAAGAAACCCAGACATGAGTACTACCACCTCATAAGAGGCTGCACATAATTCATAAAAGACTGAACAATAACTGGAAAGAGGCCAAGAAAAAGGGTTGGGGGGGAAGGGGAGAGGATAAGGAGAGACATGATTAGAGAAAGGCAAAAACTTTCAGCTGAAGATTAAAGAAATAACAGGCAAAGAAAAACCAAATTGTTCCCTGTCAGGTCTGGAAGCTTAAAATACATGCCAAATACACCACTGAGACCTTAGCCCCACCATCACTCTAATGCATGTTTCCAGTCAAAAATCATCTTCCTCAAAACAATAAAATAAGTTACAGTAAATCTTTAGAAATGTCATTTCTTCCCTCAAAACACGGGAAAAGACTTCAGAGCTATAAAAGAAGCAGGGTACATTTTCTCAGCTCTGTGGCTGCGGCAGCGTTTTTATACAACCGAAGACAGAAGCATATGGGTAAAGAATTTAAAAATATCTTAGCATTTGCATCCTGCTAGAAATGTAAAGCGTTAATGGTCCCATAAAATGAAGCAAACCCGTTATTTACCTGGAAAATCTTAATGTGATTCAGGCAACCTTCTCCTACAGACAGCTGAGAAACACAGTAAGGGACCTGAAGAACAAAATCAGCCCTGCGGCAGAATCTTGAAGTGCAGTTATGTGGGCCAGGCCCACGATAAAACCGCACATACGGTACATGATATCCTTTACAGTTACAGGAAGCTCAGGAGCATGACCTCTCTCACACAGATCGCATTTATAGCCTCACAGGCTATTCAAAATGTAACAGAACATCATGGAAACAGACCACAGGCAGGTAAGTCCTAGTCCGCCTGAAAGACAGCAAATACATTCAGAGACAAAGGATAAGCAAAATAAAAGTAGGGTCATATTCCAAAATTACTTAGCTTAATAAAAAGTAGGTTGCATGTACATAAAGCCAGTGAAATAAAGAGGTTACGTATTTTCCTCTCCAGTGTTTGCTTCATCCTTTTCCTATCGTAGACCAACACTGTTAGTTCATTAATGGGAGTTGTCTACTTCTTATATGTATACACAGCTCCTAGTACAAAGAGGCCTCAGTGTCCAACTGGAACCTCTGTGTGCTCTAGTAATACAAATAAAAAAGGTTAATAGTAATTAGAAAAGACAAGGATTCCAGAGGGGCACGACAGATTCTTAATTAGGGACCGGGGTGCCAGGGTGGAATCCAAAGAGACGAGTGGAAGGTAATATGCGGAGCAGCCACTGTTTAAACTACTTCTTTGTGGTTCAGGGACAGGTTCTGATTAAGATTTAATCTCTTGGGGAGCGGTGCTGGAAACCACAGCCAGTTCAATGAGGATACTGTCATGATGCACCGCAGCTATCAAAGAGCAGAGTACATTTCCCACCATCCAGAAAAGGTGGGGAACAATGTGCGATGCAAATAGGTGGTACCTAGAAAAATGTTACATTCCTTTTGAACACTTTAAATCTATGGTTTTAAGCAACATAACAACGGAATAAAAAAGGGCAATGCAGAGAGGCTGCATTAGGAAAAGGTATGATGGGTGGTCTTAGAAAAAATGAAAAAGGCTATTACTAGTTCATTTAGACAGGGAAATTATATTAAGAAAATAAGCACCGAATGTGTACAATAATGAATTTTTTTAAAAAACCAAACAAACCCACAGTTCTTTGCAATCTCAAGTAAACAGGAGACATTAATAAAACATAGGAGACATCTTCAGCTATATGTATCGGAAATTAGCTGTTTACTTGCATTCATCTGCTGAACAAGTTGACAAACTGGGTCACAGAGTGAGAAGTGTACAAGGTCTTTATATAGAAACTGTAATCTACTAGATGGACAACAGGAAGAGACCGAGTAACCACACAGTTCTTATATGTAAGTTAAATCAATCATTTATCTAGCACAACATATAGTAAGTACAACATGGTTTACTATGTAAGAAGACCATCTCAGTTACTAGAAAGCAAAAACTAATACGGAATGTAACACTAGCTGCAACCTAGTAGCCAAGTCCAGCAGATACTTAAAAACATCCGGTTCAGGAGTATGGCTGCTCCAGACTGAAGTTCAAAGACAACCTTTAAGTAGGGGGAAATCCTATTCATCCCTGCCTGGAGCCTTTTACATCAGATTCTCCTCGCAGCACAAAACAGTTTTCTCTCCCTATTTTAGAACACCTTGTACACACAGAGCATTACTGCAATCTAATCAGTAAAAATACCATAATTGCACAATGCAGCAAAGCTAACGAAAGGGTCCTATTGATCACATTCAGTCCCACAGCACCTGCGTTTCCCTTGCTTCCAACCCCTTTGAGTGGTCAAGGGCAACCGATCTTCCAGTGGGACAAACACCTCCTGTACAAGCACTACAGGCTGGGATTTGTTGCCAGGGTTTGTTTTCAGGGATAAAAATGAGATTAAAAACATCATGAGGAGGCAGCCTGGCCATTCTCAAACCAGCCTGGGTGGTGAAGCTGCAGGCGATTAACAGTCCAACAACTCCTGCAGGTTCCTCCTTCCCCACCACTCCCAGGTGTTACCTCCTGCCTGCACCTGCACCCATGCCCAGCAGGGCTGACCTCTTTCAGCATTCGGATTTTCTGCTCTGTCCCAGACCATTGGTCCTCACAAATTGCACCCAGCAGGGATGGAAAAGAAAGAGTGGCTACATAGCTACACAGGAAGACATCCTCTGCTTCTCAAGGAAGCATCCACTGCTAGGGACCAGTGGCAGCTGCAGTACTTCCTGCACAGTCAGTGAGCAGTTGGGCTGAGAGGACTGCAGATGGAGCCCCGTGCTCCTCCCAGGACAGCAGGAGGCACAGCTGCACTTCAAAGGATCACATCTTCCACATCCCTAAGTCAGGAGCACTCTGCAGTTGAGCCCAATCACTTAAAGGACCGCACATCGTACTGATGGCACATTAGCAGGATGCTATAAATAAACTAAAAACACAGATCAGGATTCTGAACAAGGTGCAGTTTTGTTCTAAAATGAGGTGTCTTGATAGAGCACCAGACCTTACCATGACGCCGTTTCTGCAGTACTGTAGCTCTTTAGCACTGACTTTTCCCACCTTATAAAACCTGTGACCCACAAACTTTTCAGTAATAATCTGCACAGCAGTCAGCATGGGCTAGACACCTGTATTTTGGCTTGAGGGAACCTATGCTCTGAAAGCACAGCAGCAGGCAGTCAGAGAGATAGTCACATACATAATAAGAGCTAGATCCAGTAAAAGACTGAAGCTCCTACAGGTCATGCACTAGGGTGCCAAATGTTACATTTCCATGACTCACCTAGGCTCTGCATACAATACAAAGAGGAAGGAAGGTGTCTTACAATATGCCCTAAAATTCTTATATGCTGAGAAGGATACCCAGCCATGAAGTTAATCAAGACACAGCAGAAAGTAAAAGCAGCTATCTACTTAGTGTCCCAAAATCCAGTTATCTCCTGGACTTTCAGTGTCATTTGGAAGAACTCTCTGAAAAGTGGTAAGTGCCCGTTTTTTATTAACAATAGAGTAGAAAGGTTCCCAAACCTCTTGCCCTTGGACACCAGTGCTGGCGACAGCCCCAGTAGCAGTTCTTAGATCCCACTACCTCACTCCTAAGCCATCAGTATGACTAGCCCCACATCTGACACTCCTCTGCTTTACATCCTACATCCCCACACCAATCCCTCTTTCCATCTCTCCCACCTCAGACCGCACACCACCACCTTCCAAACCAGCAAATCCAATCTCACATTTAGCCACACAAACATAACCCACCAGCTTTTCTTTAGTGTCCAGTAGGCCACACCAACTCATCAGCCACCACTCTGTGCTTCTTCAACCTCCACCTTGCTATGTTATGTGAAACCAGGAGCACTTTTGGTTGGCTGAAGAGTCATCCAGCTCTTCTGATTTCTTCCCCCACACACGTTCAGAAATGCTCCTCTGCCTGACTAGCCATCATTAACAGTGACCTACATTCAAACACATGAATGTTCTGCTTTAGCTGCTTCAGTTCTTTAGTGGAATAGCCCTCAAAACCTAAGTTCAGCTAATTTTGCAAAGGAAATGTATAGTTTGGCTAAAATGCCAGCCGGGTCTTGTGGCAGCCTTCATAAACAGGACCTTATGCAAAAATTAGAGCGGCTTTTTTTCATGAATCTGCCCTCCAAAAATGACACTGTAAAACTGATTCAGCTGTTTCATCTTTTCAGATATGTACCTGAATTAAACAATATTCAGAAAACAGTATGTTTTTTGAAGTAGAAGCACAGTAGTTTCGCCACTTCCCTTGGACTCTGATTAAATTCCCATCAAAGTCCATAGACTCAAGTTTCATCAGGGAAGGTTCAGGCTGGACATTAGGAGGCTTTTCTTCACAGAAAGGGTGATTAAACATTGGAATGGGCTGCCCAGGGAGGTGGTAGAGCCACCCTCCGTGGCGGTGTTTAAGGAAAGACTGGATGTGGCACTTAGTGCCAGGGTCTAATTGACAAGGTGGTGTTCAGTCAAAGATTCAATGACCTCAGAGGTCTTTTCCAACCTAATTGATTCTGTGATTTTGTGGAAGTCTATAAACTGACTCCCATGAGGCAGGTTTTAACCCAGCCCTAAAATACAAATGTGGTAGGCTAAGGGCACCACGGCAGTCCTCATGGTACTTTTGTTTTCTCAAGTTTCCATCAAATTTTTATATTTCATACAGAAAACATAGGTGGACACAGCATTAAGAAACTGAGAATGCCGTGCACATAAAACTCACAAGACTGACAGCTGTCTTTCCAACTGCTATTAGGATCCTTGCAGGCCCACCCTGTGACCTGAACTAGGCAGGAGTCCTACCAGAACACATGCACGGGAGTGTGCCTGAAGGATGTGATATATACACATAAGAGAGTCTGGTTGCAGCTGCAGCAGTAACCTGCTTTCCCTTCCTTCCTAAAAGCTAAGAACTAATATTCCTAATTCCTGTGGTTTTGCTTATTTTCTTGCTATTTTAAAGAAAAAGAGGAAATCAGCTAGCATGCAACTGACCCCAACCCCAAGCAGCATGATCAGCCTCAGGCTGCAGAGCTCCAGAAGTGCCAGCATTAAGCATCCACAGGAAGATTTGCATTTCCCTGAAGTCAGTGCATGAAAAAAGCCTGATGAAGTGCAGCTCCAGGTGTGGGCTTGGCAGGAACTGAACCAAAGAGATTCCCCCGTGAAGAAAGGCTAATGGGGAGGGATTTTGCACCCCTTCTCACGTAAAGCCTGCAGTGTTTCCTGTGGAGCATCGCTGTTTTGATGCAGCGCAAGCTCAGGCTTCAGGAGTCCAATCACTCAGGGTTTGTTTACACTGGGAGAGCTCTGCTGCTAGATATGCTGGCATCGCTCCTCAGTGTGGATGTAACATATGCCAGAGAGGGAATTCCTCTGCCAGTCTAACGGTACTGCTTCCCCCAGTGACATTAACGAAGCCAACAAAAGCACTTCTCTGACAGCACAGCTGCACCAGTGGGGGGTATATGATTTTTACTGCTTTCCCCCTCCCTCTACCCCATGAAAATATTCTATGGGACTACCAGAGCCCTACAGAAGGGATGGATTCTCTTTTGGGCAAGCCGCCAACATCATCCAATAGCACTCACTGCAGAGCAGGAAAATGGAAACCTGTATTAAATGCACTTAGACCCAAGGAGTGTTTCATCAGCCAAGAAGGGAAAGGGGCCTCTGCGCACAGGGTCTCAGTGATCTGTGATGAGGAGTGGCACAGAGGAAACTTCCTGCAGATGAACCTGGCCACGCCTGCTCAGCTCCCCACCAGGATTACAGCGCTGAGGCACTGGAACAGGTTGCCCAGACAAGTCATGGATGCCTCACCCCTGGAAGTGTTCAAGGCCAGATTGAATGGGGTTTTGAGCAACTCAGTCTAGTGGAAGATGTCCCATGGCAGGGATGTTGGAACTAGATGATCTTTAAGGTCCCTTCCAACCCAAACTGTTCCATGATTCTATGACTCTGGTGGTGGATAATGGCAGCAACCACATCATACTGAGAGATGTGGAGAGAAAATGGCGTTGCTCTAGGCAGCAAAGTGAGGGAGAGAGCAGGAGTGTCACACTAGCTGAGGATCAGGGAGTAGAGCTCAGCCAGCCAAGGTGCAAGGCACTGCTTCCATGCTGCCAGCTCACAGTATTTTTGCAAACCCTGTCATGCTTGAAGTGTTTTAAGGTTCCAGCTCTTCAAATCACAGCCACTGGGTAACAGCTAATTAAAATTGTTATTTAAGGAAGATGTATATTGAATTTCCCTCAATGATTCATAGCCAGATTTTAATAATACACAGGCATATTATATATAATATATAAAAATATATATGTGTGTATGTATAAATATACTTACATATATACCTAGTTTGCAAACTTCAATTTTAAAGCCAGACTTCCAGTTTTCTAAGGCTAGAATTACGGTCTTAAACTTTTTCAGCTGAACAATATGCTCCTGTCAGCCACTAGCATGAAGTGTAATCAGAGGAGGGTGTGCTGGTGGCATCCCCACGGTTCTTCCTTTTCTCCACACAGACACAGCATTTGGAGGATAGTCTGGGTAGCAGTAGGGCACCTGAGGGCTAAAGAATCACTTTTTCTGTTGTCCATATGATGTACAGGCATAGAAAGAATGTATATAAAAACTGCAGAAAATATATTAATGAGAGTAAGACCAGCAGAACTACAGTATTATTATTATTATTATTATTCCATGTTTTCTCACAAAAACCAATTTAATCATCAACAGTTTTCAACAGTTTTCTTAACTGCCCCCTCTTGTTGGGATCTGGCACACCCTTATTTAACTCGAGTCTAGATCTTTATGCATTGACAGGATCCAGTTTTCAAGGAAAAAGGCAGCGCACATGGATACAAGTCCTCTGCTTCCTCAATGAGCAGAGGCAGACCAAATTTCTTTGGATAATATCCCAGTCACCAGAATTACAGAGCCAGTGCAGAGACAGGAGAAGCAAGGGCATTCTCCTTCAAAGCAGTCATGCAAACCTGCTCTCACAAGGCAGTAGGAGTACCACAGCCAATGACAAGTCTGTTATAGGACCAAACAATCTTAGGAAGCTCACAGTAACACTGACAAGAGCATGTATTCAGGAAAAAGGCACTCCACTGACTTTTTTGGGGATTAACTTTTCCCCAAGTTCTCGGCTCATCCTTGCAGTGCTTCCACCCTGGAGCAACAGCCTTGATACACACACCAGCATTCCCCAAGCACACAGCCACAGCAGGCACACCTGTCCAGCACGGATTATTCTTGCCAGAAGCACAATAATCTCCCTGGGAGGACTGTTGCTGAGGGAAGAGAGCATACGCACATTAAAATGCAGATTCCGCTTCCTGCCTCCCAGGTCTAGTCCTGTGATGACCTTCTGCTGCTGCTGCAATACTAGCAACCACAATAGCTTCCCAACAGATTTCAGTGAGCAAAGGCAACATAGCCTTTGGGGTCAGCCAGGCAGACCCCAATAGCCTCACCAAGGCTTCAAAGTGAGAACACCCCGCCAGAAGATCTTCCAAAATGTAGGTTGTTTGGGGCCAACTAGCACCTGGAAATTTCCACCTTAGAAGTAATGTCTGCACTGCTGGTGGGATGTTCTCAAGCTCTGTCTGGGCTCCACATTCATCTCACAGCCAACATTGCACCCTCCGCGAAGATACTGGGCTACAAAAATCGTCACTTGTTATTAACTCTCGTACCGAAACACCTTTCCTTTCTTCTTCCTTTGCAACATGTAAAATACCACATTCAGGTCACACCTTGTCACAACAGGAGAGACGTATACTTAGCCCTGATATTTACATGTGCAATCAGAGATAAGTGAACATACATCTCCCTTTGCCAGAGCCATAGGCGCACACGCTCACCGTGGGGACAAGGCTGGTGACAATGGCTGCCACACGTGGCAGCCCAAACCCTCCTTTTGGATACTCTGACTCTCAGTGCTTCTGCTCATACACAACGATTCTTTTGCCTTGTGAATCGCAAAGAGTTAATTTATTCCTCAATTACAATTCAGAACACCTTATTCCGCCAAAGACCTCTATCATTAAAAAGAGAATCATACAGATATATGAGGTATTTGTACAAAGATCTTAATCTTTGCTGCCATCAGTCCTGGTACTATCCCAATTAATAACCAAATTAATGTCAACGCCAGTACCCAACCCTCCACAGGGAAAAGGAATGACGTTTCCTTTCAGCCGTGCACCAAGTCTCATCCAGCAAGAGAGAGAGCTGTATCTGTTTTCCCAGGGCCAGCCCCGTGCCGCCCGTCTCCCACCTCAGCGATGCGGGAGCAGCCAGAGGAAGCGGCTGTGTTTTGGATCAGCCTCCCACGCGCAGCAGAGCAGCTTCTGGGTTGTTCAATCCTACGCTCAGTGCAACGGCTGGGGATGGTCCTTTCGAAGGAGGGGGGCCAGGGCGTGCGAGACCCAGCCGCACACCCAGCACGCTGCCCATCCCCTGGCTTCAGAGCACCGAACCAGCTGCTCTCCTGCCCTCCAGGAGCCCCTGACAGGAGGGGGGGCACCACCGGGTGTCAAATGGCTGCTGCATCACATTCTCCCGTGCGTCTTCCCTATTTTCCCCAAACAGAACAAAGCTGTCCTCAAAATGATGCTTTCTGTCGAACAGCTGACCAAAAATAAAAGTACAAACAAAACTTAATGGAGCGCGAAGCCTCATATGACAAGGAAAATTCCCGCTCCAGTTCTGATCTGTGTTTACAACGTTGAAAGTGGGTCAAACTGGTCTGCGATGGAGGAATCTGTTTGGAAAATGATCTCTGAGAGGAAAAGCATCTAAGCGGCAGACAACTGCACTGCAATGCTTCCACGGGGATCCTTTCCCTGCCACCAAAATAACTCAGTTTTACCACACAAGGTTGAAATCCTGTAACTGGAAATTATGGCTTTTTATTCAAATTACTTAAATTCAGCAATTCTCTGTCTTTTGGAGCAAATCAGCTAACTGTGTTTCAGCACAGATCTCCATGCTTTAAAAAACTAAGACATGGCTGGGTTTGGACAGGGTGGGGGAAGCCGTTGTCGGTTTTGTTGATTTTGCGTTGTTTTTTTTTAATCATTGCCCTCACTTTTGTTAATTTCCTGTGTTCAAGATAACAGCAGTTATTGAGCAGTACCATCATACTGCCTAACCCAACTATTTTGTTTTACCTTGTCAATGGTCTCTTTCAAAACGCAAAGGAAAGATTATGACATTAAATAGGAGCCCAAAAATAAGAAACAGTCTGTAACGACATTATTTTCCAAGGTATTTTCATTCCAGCTTCTGGAAATCTAGTGAATTTAATATCTGTCCTTTCCTGTTCAAGATAGAAAATGATTGTTATGTAAACAAATTCAGCCAAAACTTCCTGGCAAGAAGCTCTATAGGTTGTTCTGTGCAATGCCAGTATATACAAATACACAGCAATCTAAAGAAAGAATGTACTAACCAGCCTTGAAACCCACTAATTTGTTTTATCGACTTATGAAAATTCTGTTCTTTGACCTTCAAGTGCTTGATTCCTTTTACAGTTGCACAATCTTTATTTTATTAAAAATCTTCTACTAATTACTCTCATGGTACCCAGAGGCTTTAAAAAGTACAAAATGCCAAAAAACGTATTACTACATTCCTGCATATATTGAATCGTCTTTCTAATCTGTTTTTGAAAGAAAGAAATACATTTAGAGCATTTTTTAGAAAACATCTTTAAAAACTGATAAACATTCCTTCATATTTATAACTTGTACTTTTTTTTAATGTTCTCGTTGGTTTTAGTTACTATTTTGTATTTACAGAAAAATGAGCTCTGTGAGTCTTCAAAGTGTGTACTAATGTCAGATATTTATAGAAGTTATGATCTCAAATGATTTTAAGAGCTGAATCAGTCTACATCCATGGGACAAAACTTGTATCTTTTACACTTCAAAAATGTCCAGTTTTAACTGGAGACTTTCAGGGCAAATAAGGAATAAAAAAGGCTCGTATTTTAAATGCACTCAGTATAAAAAAAGTAACATAACAAACAGTAGTAGCAAAAAAGACTTTGAAAAAATACCCTGGCACAAAAAAATATGTAATTTTTTTATCTTTTTACTAACAAAGGAAAAGAATAAAGTAACATGGAAACACCTCAGACATAACATAGATGAGAACAGGAAAGAGGTATGGGGTATAAATTCTGAGTCTACAGAAAAATATTTACAAAGTTAGATGGAAAAATGAGTTTGTGAGTCTCTCAGACACATCTATGAATTAGAAAGTGCTCTGTGAATCGCCCATGGAGGTAAGTACAGTTACTCTCACAAAACCAAAGATCCTCCTAAAAAAAATTTTAAAAGGGCTATTTCTCCCCCGACTTACAACTAAGTCAAAGCCAGAGGAGACACACCAGGTCAGCAGGGACGTCCACGGCGGCCGCCTGTCCCAGCACCCTGCTCGACACGGGGCGAGCTCGGGGAGGTGGGAGGCTGCGAGGCGCCAGCATTCCTCCTGCCCTGGCTGCCATCCCAGCCTGCACACCACCCGCTGCAAATCCCGTGCCGCTGCACCACGAGGTCCACGAGAAGTCCCACTGACAGCTTCTCGAACGCCAGGCTGGTGTCGGGGTTGGCTGTGGGGAGCTCTGCAAACCCTCCTCTGCATATGGGTGCTCTGAAGGGACCCCCACTCGAACCTGAGAGGTGTTTGCTCCTCTGAGATTGAAAGAGAGCTTTCCATTCACTAATCGAGCTGTCCCCAATTATACTGTAACAGAAAAGCCCATTAAGTTGGGAAATACTCCTTCAACACTTATTTCTGTTATGCTTTTTTGTTTATTTTGTTGTTCAGTAGAGCCTCTTTCCCAGATTGAGTGCAGGACCCCATTTTACGAGGCTTGACATCTACACAAAGGGGAAAGACCTTTTCTGCCCTAAAGCTCAGAACCCAAAGTCCAAGAGGTGCTCAGGGAGCGTGCCTGGAGCAGCACTGTGGGACAGGCTGCCAAAACCCTCCTTGGGCTTGGTGCCACCAGGCAAAAGAGCCTGGGGACAAGGAGGCATGGGCAGAGCCTGTCAGAGACAGTGGATAGTCAGGTGGAGGAGCCCCACCTGCCCCCAGCCCCACATCGCATGTGTCACTCCGGATGGCAGAACATTTACCTGCTCTGGAGCCCCACTTTGCAGCCCAGTGCACTAGACAACAGTTTGCACCTCATGTACCACCTCCACAAAACTGCACCCCTTGGGAGCAGGGACATACTGTTCAGCTCTATTGCCTGAACAGCCACTTTGGGGAAAATGGGTAAAATTGTGGCGGGGAAAGCTGGCAGCGGCAGCAGCAGTGGCTTCAGCTGTCCCAGCAAGCCTCACTGGCCACCATGGTGGTCCCTGAGTTACCCACCCTCACACAGCGACCGACACACTGTGCCCACTCTCATCATTTCCATCGCCCACCAACAGCACTGCGGGCTCCCGTGGGGTTTCCATATCCCCATGCCACCTCCTAATTTACCTGTGAATTTGGAAGGCAGGAATGGTCTACTACATCTGCAGAATGGAACTCCAGTCCAGAGCCAAGACCTCCATGCTACAGTACAACACAAAACAGTAACAACCCCAGTGGGTGGCAAACCAAAGAACCGAAGGGGGACAGCCCAGCCCAGTGTCCTGCTGAGCTCAAGGCACTGGTTTCAACTTTGTGGGTCTGCGAACTACTTGAAATAGAGCCACAAAAGGCAACAAAAGCCCACCGTCAGCAGGCTCCAACAAGTGGAGTGCTCTGCCAACTGCAAAAAGTGAAAAATACAGTGTTATTTTCAAGCAAGGAGTCATCCCATCAGCACAGCAGATGACCTTCATCAATCTTCTCTTCACCACCTTGGACTGGATTACAAGGAAAGTTTTTTGTCAGTATGTGGATCTCTATGTGCACTGTGTTACTGAACATCAGGTACAACGGTACTGTCCCAAGTTTCAAGGAACAACCAAATCCCTCTCCCTCTAGCTGAGCTACGAAGGGAATTACGCACACACAGAGAGTACATAAAAGTTACCTGACAGAGTACGTTTTCTTCAAACACAACGCAGATTAGAGCTGTAACGCGTTTTTTCAGCCCAAAAAAAAAGGATGAGATTTTTTTCTACAGGCTACTGAACAGTAAAGGACCCAAATAACGCTAAAACAGCCTTCAAGAAAACTAAGCATCAAACGCTAAAACGTCCTTCAGCGGCTGGAAGGGATGAGCTGAATCACCTCCCAAGCGAGGTGAGGCACCGGCTGTTCCAGCAGTTGCGTAGATAAGTTTGCAGCCGGCTCGTGGCACGCAAGAAAGGGTCCATAGTCCACTCCCCAAAATTAATGCATCTCCCGTGCACAGCCAGGACTCCGCTTTCTGGAGCGGAGCGTTTCTAAAACACTTGCAGAACAGTGGCCCCTCAGGGGGGAAGCCCCTCCGGCCCGGCTGCCGCTCCCCGCTCTCCCCCGGCCCCCCGACGGGGACCGACCCCGCTCCGCCCCCCGCGCCTCTCACCGCCCTCCCCGGGCCCGGGGGTCCCCCCTCCGGCGCGGGGG
>VWPU01027025.1:0-31682 GCA_013398955.1 Callaeas wilsoni
GGCCCGGCCCGGCGCCGCACGCGGCCGCCCGCTCCCGGGGGTCACTGCGGAGCTGGCACCGGGGCGGCCGCGGCTCCGCGCCGCTTCCTGCCGCCGCCCTTAAAGGTGCTGGGCGGCCCAGGGTGCGGGCTGGGCGTGACTTGACCCGCGGAGTCAGGTGAGTGCGGAGCCGTGCTGGGCGCCGTCGGGGCCGCGGCTCCTCGTCATCCCTTCTAAACCCGCGGGCTGTCCCGCTGTGGCGGCACCTTCCGCGGGCGGGCGGGCGGGCGTCCAGTCCCGTTCTGCCCTCGGTCTCCGCTCGGCAGTTGCCCGGGCACCGGCGGCCTCTCCCCCCGCCCGGGGCTGTGTGTCCCTTTGTCTCCTGGCGAGGGGAGCGGCCGCCCGTGCTCCCACCCGGGGTGCGGGGCTGTCCCCGTCGCGGGGCAGCTGCACAGAGCCACCTCCGCCGCCTTCGGGAGCGGCGTGAGCGGCCGCGGCTGCGTGGGGCTGGGGGTGTCTGTCAGGCGCCGCCCGCACCCGAGCGCTCAGTGCCCCCGCCCGAGGGGTGGACGAAACCGGGCTTGGCTGCAGCGCTTCGGCCTAGGTTAAGGTGGGTCTGAGGCTTTTCCCTCTCCCGGTGAGCAACGCCCCGTTCGTGAGCTTCGGTGGACATGTGGATGTTGGCAGACGGAGCAGGCTTCCTGCTGACTTTGCTGCTCACCCCTGGAACTCCTCTGGTGATATTTCTAGCCTAGACAGCTCCTGGAGACTGCTACTTCTGTGCTCCTGCTGTACGGTCCCGGTCGTTCAAATATCCTTCTCTCAAATGAGAGCCTTTACCACTGGGGTGGCCTGAACCCGCAGCTGGAGCTGGAAAGCGAGCCACTTAACCCATGTGGGCTGGGGTGCATGAACACCCCTGCTCCTATGAGGTACCAGGGGTCCTGGGCAGTTGGGGCTGAAGTCTTCTGGATTCCTGCTGGTGGGAGCATTTTTGGGACTGGCTGGAGGAACTTGCACTACTGGATGCCACTAGCCCATCAGTTTAGGTGAGGGAACGTGATCTGCAACTGTTTCCTTATCTGTTACAATGCAAAAGTGGCCAGGTTAGGTAAAACCTTTATCAGCAGCGAAAAGTTCCCTTGGTTACATCTTGGTGCTGAGGTGGTTTAGTGAGCACTTGTCTGTCGTGTTCAGCGTGCTTCCCTGGGGGTGTGCACGGAGAAGTGTTCCCTTTGCATCAGGTCCTCTGTGCTGAGAGCTGCTGGGTTTGATCTGGCCATGAACCAAGCCCCCAAGCTTGTCTGACTTCTGATTTACCCAAGCCCCTCTCCACCTGCCTCAGGAGCTCTCTGCTGCTGATTCAGCTGTGAGTTTTGCCTTAGGATTGCTCTGGGCAGCAGGAGCTGACAGTGACATTGAAGCTGTGGATTTATTGCTGAAGAAAAGGATTAATGGCGATTAAGCTGTGCCTCCAGCTCTCCCGCTCTCTTATCTCCCCCAGTCTGTAAGGGGTTGAGAAATGCCCACTAGGACAGAAATACCAGGGTTGTTGCTGATGCTCTCTAGCCCATGTCAACCATGTCCTCACCCTCTCTAGGGTAAAAAAAGTCTGTCTTGCCTTTCCTGGCTCTTCTGGTGGGACAGTGCTCAGCAGGCCTTGGCTGCTGCAGGGAGAGGTGGTGACTGCTGCAGGGGGAGATGGCTGGCCCCTAAAGGGTTTGACAGACCACAGAGAGGGAGGACTTGGGCTCTGTCAGCCCTATAGTTGTCCTGAGTTATGCCTTTGCTTCAGATCCTCAAGCACATGTCATTCAACACAGGCTTAGTTAAAATTTCTATAAGCTACAGTAAATTTCTACAAACTTCTAGGAAAATAATAATGCAGACCTGAGCTGAAGTGACAACTCCATAGTTCCTCAGACTAGTATTTTAGGACTAGTTTATCTTCCCTGCTTCACAGCTGTGTGCATTGTCCTGTGTTTGCTCTAGTAACTGATGCTCTACATCTGTGGGAGCAGCTGTAAGAACGTTCTGGCCTCTGACACGCGGGAGATCGTGGAGGAGTGTGGAGCAGGAGAAAGGATTCAATTGGTGACTACCTGTGATCTGATTAAATGCAAAGGGCAGCAGCAGCACGGAGGCTTGTGTAATGAAGAGCTTATATGTGTCTGTGTGATTCTGTGGCACCTCATGTCATTTGCGGTTTGGTCATGGCCAGGGGCCATAGATGCTGCAGCAATAATAGCCATATCTACAGCAGGGCTGAAAATTGGGAGAGTTCAGGCAGGACATCTGCTTTACTGTAGAGCTGCTGCTTTTCCTGCCTCTGCTGTTCCTCATGTACCCACAGAGTTGTGAGTTCATAGTGATACCTGTGAAGTGTTGAGAGAAGATGGGCTTTGGCTGGGATGTGAATTGTGCAGGCTGCAAAGTGATGCTCTACATATTAGGCATGATATGAGAATGAAGCTTAGGAGAAAATGGGGGATATTTGGATTCTTATTTGAGTGAAGTGTTGTGGTCCCTGTGAGAAAACTGGCCCAAGAGGGAAGAGAGTAGGCTGGCTGGAGAGAGGCCTGAGCTGGCTGGCAGTGAAAGGATGCTGAAGAGGGCTGCACTGATGAAACTGGAGCTAAGAGCCGTGCAGCCATCATGAAAGCCTCTGGAGTGCTGGGACAGAACCACATAGGAATCCAAAAGCTGGACAAAGAGGGCAGTGCAGGGTTGACCCTTTGTATTTCATGAGTTAGAATTGGCATGCAGAGGGAGGTAGGACAGGACTGGGACCAGCTCAGGCAGGGAGGAGCACTCCGTACAGACTCTGAAATACTCACTCAGTGCTTGCACTCTGTCTGTACTTTTGGGTTGCCTTCTGCCTGGAGAAGCCCTCCTTTTGTGCCATCTCCTAGGCTGGTGGTGTGTGACTGCTGAACAGCAAGTGACATCTAGTGTTGGCCCAGGCACCAGTAGCCGTGGCTTGGGCTGGCTCTGTCACCTCCAGCCCAGGTTCTGTGACAGTTTTCGGTGCATGCAATGGGTGCAGCTGCAGTGCCCTGCTCTGAGAGAGAGGGCAAACTCCTTGCACCTTCTTCTGTTGAGCTTGAACAGCTTGAGCTAGGTGCGTCCATGTTCCACACAGGGTGGTTTTGTCACAGGTCCTTTCCTGCAGAGATGGCAAAGGTTTTCCCTTTGAGGGAAACTCTTATCTCTGGGTGCTGGTACGGGAGTAGTAAAATGGAAATGATGGAACTATTAGTGGGAGAAGTAGGGGTGATGCCAGGCCAAAGCCAGGCATGCAGTGGTAGGAGGTGACCTGGCTCCCCACCCCATGGGTGCAGACACTCCTTAGTTTCGCTTAGATAAGTGGAGGCTGTGTGCCATATGTGCTGCCCACAGGAGGTCACTGGTGAGCAAGCTGAGCCCATGTCCCACTCCCAGGTGTGCCTGGTGAGGACCAAAGCTTCTTCCTTTGTCCTTGGAATGTGCATGGTGGCCTTTCCACTACCTTTTTGCCCCATCCTGTCCTTTAGGCAGGAGCTGGACCTGGAGGCCAGGCTGCTGCCAGTCTGGAGTGTGTACTGTCTTCCTGTCCAGTGACTTCTTTCTTTTTGCCATCCTTCAGGATGATCCAGAGGCACCAGCTGGTGCAGTCTGTGCTGCAGGAGCTACAGGAAGCCACCGAATGCTTTGGTCTGGAGGGCCTCACCAGTGCTGCGCTTGAGGCAGAGAGGACCTTGTCATCTTTCTCCCTGCCTGGCTATTGTGGGAGTCAGTTCCAAGAGGAGCTGGAGGTTGACCGGGTAGCCAGGAGCCTCTATCCTGAGGATGCCCCAAGTAACATGCTGCCTCTCGTTTGCAAAGGTGAGGGAAACCGCCTCTTTGAGGCTGCCAGCGTACTGCTCTGGGGCAACCCCAGCCTCAGCCTGGAGCTGCAGGTGCGTACTGTGGTGGAAATGCTGCTGCACAAGCAGTACTACTTGAATGGCATGATTGATTCCAAAGTGATGCTGCAGGCTGCCCGCTACTCCCTCTGCACCGAAGAGACCCCGGAGATGACCAGTCTCCCCATGGCTATCCTGGAAGCCATCTTTGATGCTGATATCAAAGCTACCTGTTTCCCTGGCACCTTTGCCAACATGTGGCATGTCTATGCTCTGGCCTCAGTACTGCAGTGTAACATCTACTCCATCTATCCCATGAGCAACTTGAAAATCCGACCCTATTTCAACCGGCTCATCCGGCCCAGGAAGTGTGGCCCACGCACCTCCACGCTGCACATCATGTGGTCAGGGCAGCAGCTCTCCCAGCAGGTCTTCAAAGCGCAGTACTTTGTGGCTGTGGTTGGCTTGGAGGAGCTGGAACCCACAATACCTTCACCAGAGCCTCCTGTCCAGCCCATGAAGACGCTTGAGCTGCTGAACAGTGACCCCCAGTTGACCTACTCCAACCTGCGTGACCGCTACAGCATTACCAAGAGCACCTTCTACCGCTGGAAGCGTCAGTCTCGTGAACACCGGCAGAAAGCGGCTGCCAGGTTTGCAGCTAAACACTTCCTCCAGTCCTGCTTTCAGGAGGGCAATATAATTCCCCTCCAGCACTTCCGACAAATGTTTCCAGAAATCTCCCGATCCACATACTATGCCTGGAAGCATGAGATGCAGAGCATGGTCAATGGTGATGCCTCTGTTCTGTCTGAGGCCCACAGGTTGCAAGAGCTTCACAGGGTTGTCCCAAAAAAGGCTGATGTGAATGAGCCAGCAAATCCACAGGGGGGCTTAAGATCCTCAAGTCCTTCTCTAGATCCCATTCAAGCAGGAATCTTTATGCAAGGAGCCAAATCCTACCTGGAGAAATGCATTTCCATGAACACTCTGGTGCCTTATAGATGCTTCAAACGCAGCTTCCCTGGCATCTCCAGGTCCACTTACTATAACTGGCGAAGAAAAGCCATCAAGGAGAACCCCAACTTCAAACACCCCCAGTCACCCTTGGATAACCAGAAAACTCTAGCTATCGGAAAGCCATTCCTGCAGTTGAAGCCAAGCAGTGTGCCTGTTAGGAAGAGACGGAATGGAAACCGGCCAGCACCCAGGAGTCTCCTGCAGCTCCAGCCTTCTCTGTGCTGGAGAAAGCAGCTGCGAGATGTGGCCAGGAGGCAGGTCCAGCAATGGCAGCTGCCATTCTGCAAGTACCGCCTGCGCTATCCATCTCTCTCCTCCACAGCCTACTGGTTTTGGAAGGGCAGTGGCCAGGCCGTTTGGCAGCATCGCCTGCCCTGGAGCAGCTCCAGCCTGCCATTGAACCGTGTGGCTTACCTGGCACCTCCAAGAGCGGAGCCAGGCCTCAAACCGCAGTGTCATTTGGAGGTAGCCACCAAGCACATAGATAAGCCAGTGCCTACCATGCCGTGCAACACCACCATTTCGGGTTATGCCACGTCGGAGAGAGCCAACAGCCGGATGTTTGTGATGGATGTGATCGCCACTGCCCAATTCAAGGCACAGGCCAAGCTGTTCCTGCAGCAGCGCTTTGAGTCGAAGACCTTCCCAACCTACAAAGAGTTCAGTGCCCGCTTCCCACTCACAGCCCGTTCCACCTATTACATGTGGAAGCGTGCCCTGCACGATGGGCTGACATTGGTGGATGCCTGAGTGCCAGCTGCCAGCTGGCTTGGCCACAGCTCCTCTGCTGATGTGCCCTTTGGCTCTCTGGTGGGGTGCCCAAGTTGGGGCCTCATTAATTTTTGTTCTGGTTTGGTTTTGTTTTGTTCCTAGCCTCTGGCTTTCTTTTTTGTGTGGTTCAATCAGGTATGGGAGCATCCTCACAGAGGCTGGAGGAGTGGAAGGAGAAGGCACTGAGTATCCCAGGGGAGAGGGGCCAGGTAATTTTCCCTCTCTTGCTCAGAGGATGAGCAATGGAGGCAGTACTGTGCCAGTGTCATGGGGTGCTCCTGGGCCTCATGAGATGGAGGATGTGAAAGTCTCTCTGCCCCAGGCAGTTGCTTGAGCGAGTAATGTGGATGTGCAGGATGAGCATGGAGGTGCCCAGCATCTCATCAGTAAGCAGAGTAGTACTGGCTCAGCTTTATTTAAGAAGCATCTTCGGTCTGGGTTCTTCCCAGCTAAAGACAACAAAAGCTTCGCTTGGGGTCAGTGAAGCTCTGGCTTTTAATACCTGCCTCTGGCTGCCCTGGTCTTTCCTAGATGGAGCAGAGGCTGGTAGATGAGGGGACTTGTTTGTGTCCTCACGGTAATTTGTATGCTGGGAATGCTAAGCTAGGAGTCAGTGTCTTTTGCAGGCTCTGGAGAAGCGGTCTCTGACATTTCAGGTCTTGTAGCAATAACTTTTCACACAAACTTTTACTCTCTCAGCTGGCAGCTGCCTTACTTTTCTAGGGTCTCTCTTCCCTGATGTCTAGGAGAATGCAGAGAGACTGAAACTTGTGTGCCCAGTGTCCCTGCATCCCCTGTGCTGTGCTGCAAGCAACATGGATGCATATCTCTCACTTGTAAGAAACCAAAGCAATAAAGACTCTTCCACTCCTAGCCCTGTGTGGTTTCTCACTCTAACTGCATGATTTATAGGCAAGGCTTTCCCTTCCCTCTCTGCTTTCTAAAACTGTCTAGTGGGCAGGGAGAGCCTGTGCACACCTCAATCCCTGCTCTTGAGAAGGTCCTCTTCTGCTTCCTGGTGGAGACTGTCTGCTGCTTGATGTCTCCTCTCTGGAGGCCTGGCTGGAGCGGTGCTCTCCCTGGTAAGAGCCCAGGGCTTGCCTTCCAGATCAGATGCAAGGCTGGAGATAACCCAGTGTGCACAGCCCTGTGTGACAGCAGGGATGCAGAGACGATGTCTGAGACGTTGGTCTTGCCCTGAAGTGGTGGTGGTGTATTGGGAGGCTGAAACCAGCTGCTTGCTCCTCCGCCCTGTGAGCATCTTGAGGCGCAAGGCTGAGGAGGTCTCTGCCTGACTCCAAAAACCCTCATCCCCTTAGTGTGCGAGTTCTCCTGTGAGGTCTGTCAGCATGGCGGTGCAGGAGTAAGCTGTAGAATGTCTGAGGCTGGCTGGTACCACTGAGGGTTGTGGTGACAACTGCAGTACCTGCTCTTGCTTCCCAGGAAGCTGTCAGAAGTCAGAGCAACCTACAGATGTGGGGGAGAGCTTGCCAAGCTCTGCATTTACAAGGTCAGCTCCTGAGGCTGGTTCAGCAGGACTGAGTCTTGTCTTACCCTCAGGTCTTTGACACGGCATTAGGAGCTCTGGTGACCATTTTAAGAGGAGATGCCATAACACATGTGGTGTGTCTGTCCCCAGTCCATCCCCCTGCTCGCTCCCAAACTTGCTTGCAAATAACTTGTTTTTCCTTAAGGTGCCTGGAACCTCTCATGGTCTGCTGCAGCTCAGTGCTCTTCCTGACGTAGTGTGGCTTCACTCCTTGTGTGCCTCCTAAGCACAGGGGCCCCATGCTGGAAAGTTCTGCTGAGGTTTTCTTCTGCAGCAGCCTGCAGGAGAAAGGGGTGCTCAGGGCTGTCCTGTGGCGGGGCAGCCGTGTTGAACCAGCATCTGGGGCATGTCTTAAGAAACCATTTAGCTCCTTGTGCTTGTTGATGGTGGGGTCTCACTACCACACCTCCACTCCAGCATGCCCTCTGTGGTCCCAGAGGAGGGGTTCTGGGGCACTGGGTGCTCTGGGAAGGGAGGCACATAAGGAGCAGGGAGCTGCCAAGCAGTGCTGTGTGCTGCTGCAGAGAGCCCTGGGCTCTGTGTCAGGAAGTAATTGAAGTAATTAGCTGCCAGGGAGGACTCATCCACTAACTCCTCTAAGGGAGTGAGCTGGTAATTACTCCAGAAAGATTACCTCCGTCTCCAAATTGCCGGAGGCTGGAGATAGCTGCTTTCAGCAGCAGTGGTGGTTACAGCAGCAGCTGTGAAAATGGATGGAAGACCCCCAGAGTGTTCCCTGCCTTGCCTGAGCCAAGGGAAGCAGCAGGCAGGATGAGTTTTCTGACAGTGTGCCAACATGTGCCCTGTTTGGGTGGCCCTGAGGCTGGGGAAGACCGTGCCTGACAGCAGGGCTGGGGCATCCACCAGCATGGCACAGCACAATGGGTGGTGGTCAGCTGCTGCTGGGGGCAGGTGGGCATCAGGAGAGCCTGGGGGAGCCTTTGTCCTGTGGCCCAGTGCTCTGCAGGGTGAAGGAATGGCTTCTCCTGCTTCACATTACCCAGCTCTCCCTGAACTGGGAGTGCTGCATGCATCACACCTGGGCAGTTACAGGATGAATCTCTTCTGGATACTGGGCTCCACAACCCTTTGCAGGACAATTTTTAGAAGCCCTGGTGAAGAGACCTAGGTGTAATGTTTTTCCTCCCCTTAGCTGGATGCCTGGGTGGGGGCATGGTGGGGAAAATAACTCATCCCCCTCCCTATGCCTTGGTGGCAGCAGGCCACTTTGGGTCACTGCCAGTTGGCACCACTTAAATGGTGGGTGCTTGTTAGTTATTGATGTCATTCATGGCTGAGCAGAGCTTAAATGGGGGGAAATTGTAGCACTTGATTTGTCAAATGTCACGTGCTCTCATGCTGAGCTGGTGCAGGGAGATGAGTTTGAGGCAGCCTTTGCTGCTCCACATCACACTGCCAGGCACCAGATGGTGAATCCCTCCCTTTGCACATGGGCAGCGAGGTTTAGCTCAGGAGTCACCTAAACTCCTTCACAGACAGGTGCTTATACATACTGACCCCAGAAAAGATGAGAATTAAAAAGTCATTGAAAAGCAGAGGCTAGGGGGCTGCAAAGTACATGAGGACTAGCCTTTCACTTACCTGTAATTTAGGGCTCTGCTCTGCCCTGCCACTAAGGCCTTCCATTTGCATCCCTGGGAGGGGTGTGGAAGGTGAGCAGTGCAGTGCAGCAGAGCCTGCCCAGGTGCTGTGGGAATAGTTGATTATGCCCAAGCAAAGCTTTGGGGCACTTAGCTGATACATGTTAGCTCAAGCATGTCTTTGCCTCCAGATTTTGCACAGGCAGCTGGTTTGTTGGTGCAAAGAGCAACAGTGTTGGTCTTAAAAGCACATCAAGGTGGCAAAAAGGTTGCATTTCACAGGATAGGTCCTGTGCTTTGCTGGGGTCATCAGTGGGGAGAAGTAGCAGCAGCAGGAAAATAGAGAACCAGAGCCACCATTCATAACTGCTCAAGAGCTGACAAGCATAGCAGCAATTCATTATCAAGAATATCTGTGTGAGGGGGGAAAAAAGATGAGAAGATAAAGAGGAAAAAAAGAGATTATTTTTATCAGTCCCCTGCATAGTTCCCTCCATAGGTCCAGACTACAGGCAACTAGTGCTGCCAAGCCAATTCAGTTGTTCAAGTCGTTTTTCCTCCTGTGCCCCAGGGGTATTTGTGGGGAACCATCTGCCTCTGTCCCAGCAGGTTAGACCAGCCACTGCCAGGTCCTGTTCCCTGTTCTTCTACCACCTGCTCTGCATCCTTTCCATTAAAATTCATCTCATTTGCTGTGACTGAAGATGTCTTCTGGAGTCCAGCTGTGGCCCATCACTGCCCTACCATTATGCTTCATGGATATTTTTTTGCTGAACCAATTACCCAAATACCAGATCTGCCTTTTTCATGTTGGAGCAATGGCTCAGGCCTTTCCCTGGTAGCTGCCAGCTGAGGACCTCCCTGCCTGCTGCAGCAGTTCCTGCTGGCAACCCCTCATCACATTTCCCTGCATTTCATCCCACCTCCACTACTCCTGCCTTCAAAGTAGCTCAGTTTCTCTACTCTTCTTCTGCATTTCAAAACCCTTCTAATTTGTCTCATTAGCAAATGCTGCTAAGGTACCCCTCTTTCCTATGCCAACTTGCTAGTGAAAATATGGAAGATCAATCCTCATATACATCCTCAAGGATCTTGCCCTCTAGCCCAACTGATCTTCTAAAATATCAACAGCCCATTAATACCTGTCTTAGCTTTCTTGGACCAGCCCCCACGTGACAACTCTTTGTGTGGTTCCATCCCAGCAGTTTGGCCAAGTTCCAGATGCAGCATTCCCAGCCTTTCCTCTTCTAGAAAACAAGCAAGCTGATGTGTAATGCTATTTTAGCACAGTCAACATCTGGAAAATACTGCTGTTTTGGAGAAAGTACTCAGGTACAAAAGCACTTTAGGAAGCAAACGTCCCTTTTTCTAGCCTAATACTGTCAGTAGTTTGGTGCCTATGCCTAGACTTTGATACACTACTTTGAGGATGGCATTTCAGCAAATATTGCACTTATTTGCATTTCATTTCTCCTCCCCTGGCATCCTCCTTTACTGATCTCCCCATCCCTTTTCCATCACTTCAGTAACTGTAGTGCTGGCAAAGGTAGGAGAGCTGTGGCAGGATGGACACACGCTCCTTGCCAAACTCAGGTGCTCGATAATAAAGTTGTATCTTCATGGCACTTGTGTAACTGCGTGAGTCTGGGCAGAGAGCCTTCCTGGGTGGCAGGAAGGACCCCTTGCCCATCGGGCTGTCCCTCAGCTCTCCGTGCCAGGAGAATGCAGCACTCTGTCTGCACTCTGACTTCTGTGAGACACTGGGATTGATCCTGCCTGACATTCTGATTAAGCAACAAGATTTATTTAAAAATGAAGTCAGCAAATACTGTAAGGATTAAAAACTGGTTAAGCATTGTATCTCCAAAAGTAGAGGGAGCAATTGCAGAGTGAGGGCGTTCCTGCTGGGAAGCCTTCAGAGGATGGGAGCAAGTTGAGCACAGCCCTGCAGCCAGAAAAGCTCCTGAGCAGAAATGGGCAGGAGTGGGGCAGGGTGGGGGGAGAAAAGAGGCTCTTCCACTGCTGCCCCCATCCCATCCCATCCCATCCCATCCCATGCCATCCCATCCCACTCTCTGGCATGGCTGGAGGGGCAGCACCAGCTTCTCTGCTCAGGGGAGCTTGGCCTGAGGGGAGATCCTGCTGATTTTGGGTGGGGAGACACAGGCCCTGTCTGGCCCAGGAACTCCTAAATTGGGTGCTTCTGACACTTCTTTTAGTCTTGAGTCTCCAAAGCTTCTGAAGTATGATTAGTGAAAATATTTAAATTGCATCTTTAAGATACACTACTAAAGGGCATCTGCACTACTAAAGCAGCCATCTTCAAAGGCCTTCCTTGCTTCTGAGATCCAGCCCAGACATCAACTAGAGCAAAACCAGGATCCGCTCAGAGGAGCAGCACACCTGCAGATGTGGTTCCCAAATGTCCTTGTGCCTGGACACCACTGGGACAAGGAGTGAAACAGTGGAGAGGGGGCTGTATTGGGGTGCAGCCCCTTGGCACCACAAGGGATAGATGAGCAGTGGAGGGTGGTGCCAACACCCTCCTGTGTCACCCTCACTAACCAAGCCCTCCAGAGGCATCACAGCAAGCCCTGTCACTCACCAGTGACCATGGAGACAGCATATGCCTTGTCCCCAGCAAGGTGTCCCCAGCTAGTGCTCTGTCCCCTCTTGACACCACTTGTCCTCTTGCCCCATGGGGACAGCTTGACCCCAGCAGTGTATTCCAGCACATGTGGCTACCAGAGTCTGTGGAAGAGTCAACTGGTGCCTGCATGTGTGGTGAGAGGAGAGGTAATGAAGCTCCTGATTTCCCAGCAGCTGATGCCTGCCTGAGTGATGACTCTTAATTGGCTTCTCTCTGCAAAAATCCTCTCCCACCAGCCCCAGGAGAGATGGCACTGCCACAGGCTGTGCCTCCCCATGCTCTCTCCACTGCAGGCTATTTTGGGGGAGCAAAAAGGAAAAGATAAACTAGGTGAAGAGATGCACTGCTACATGATTTTTAAAGGTTTTTTTTGACAGAAATAAAAATTTGCCCTGCCTCAGATAATTAGCTATTTCCTTACTGGATTACTGTGAAGGAAAAACACTCACTATGCTATTAAGTGAGCCAAAGGACTCACTCTGCTTTTTATTTCCCCGTGTCTCTTTTCTCACCATCCCCCAGAGGAGAGATGGGGGCGAAATAAACGCATTTCTGCTCCACCAGCATGGTTGCAACCCCACCCCACTGATGAGTGCTGGTGAGAAGAGCAGATGGTGGCTTTGCCTCTGTAAGGGGCTTTGTCCTCCCGGGGAGTGAGGGTGCTGGGAGTGCAGCAGGAAGGACACCCCATATCCTGCTCTGGTAGTTTCCACATCACTCATCTGGGGGCTGACCCCAAGGAGGGGCAGGTTGGCTGGGGCTATGTGGGAGGACCAGTGTCCTAGTGGATCTCATTGACTGGGGATAGTGTCCCACAGGGGTCTTGAGTCCCCTAGAAACCACACCAGTTTCTTTCCCCTTCTCCATCCTCTCATCTCATCCCGGTGGGAAGAGGAGTGAGATCCAGCACAGCCCCATCCCAGCATTGCCTATCACCACTTCCCAGCTCCTATTTGTAGCCAGTGACACTATTTTGGCACACCACAGCACTTGCCGAGGGGCGAGCAGTGGGAGCAGAGCAGGCGACAGCTCAGATGTATTGATTGCTCAGATCTGTGCTGAGGTGCTGGTGCTTTTTTCCTCACCAGCTTTCTTCCTGGCTGCATCCCAGAAGGAGGCAGGATTCAAAGGCCACCCCCGCCCTTGGCACAGGCTCCATCCACCCTGTCCTTAGCTGCTTCTGCAGAGAAAGGCCCGCAGGAAGTGATCACCTTGATGCTGTGGAGGTTACAAAAGGTGCTCAAGCTGGAAGACAATGTATTTTCCACTGCTATGAAAAGAAGCCAAATCCCAATACACCTCAGACAGTGCTGCTCTGAGCTCCTGGCTGAGCAAGGAGCGTCTCCAAGGCAGGGGAGGGATGGAGGGGATGTTCAACCAGTCCAGGGAATGGGGCTGGTTTGGTGCCCAAGTTCTTGTCCTCACAGCAAGGAGGGCATCTGGGACACCTGGTCATGGCACTTCTTGCAACCCAAAAGCCACAGAGTGTGTGAAATGAGAGAGGGGTGTTTGTGCACAGATTTGGGGAAGGGGGCAGGGAATGGGCTTTCTGGTGACTTTCTGTGTCTGTCTCTCTGTGTCACTGGCTTAGGATGAGGGCTGGTAGTACTGGTGGGGCAACTGAGCCAGAGCATGGGCATTTGGGGAGGAGTGGGGAGGGGGGTGATGGTATAGGGTTGCTGAGGCCAGGGGGTTGAAAGACCTGTGCTGAGGTGCCAGTGCTGTGGGTGCCAGACAGTACCTGTGTTCACAGGGACAGGCACCTGCAGCCATCTGGTGAGGAACTTGGTTACAAACAGATGTCCTAATCATGGAGAATAAATTACTCATGAATGGAGAAGAGGGAGTTCTGCTACGTCGTGGAACTCATCAGTACCACTTGCAGTTATGTTTTAGAAAGCTCTGAGATGCAGAGAAGGACAGCAGGTTGTGGTGTACACCCTTACAGGACATCACTGTTTTACCAACCCACCTCCACCCCCATCTCAGAGAACCCCAAAACCTCCCTTATCAGCCACAAGATCTCACTTTGTCACCGCCCCGTATAAGATCAGACAAAGATCATCTTTGCACTTTCTGCCCTTCGCATCACCTCCCGCAGCAGTGACCTGCCAGGCTCCCTGCATTCCTTCTCCTTTCTGGGCCAGACATGTTGCCAGGCCAAAACTTGAGGCTATTCCTCCTTCCCCCCAAATTTCTGAGTATCCCCTGTGGGATCTGGACCATTACAGAGCTCTGCTGCTGAGCTGAGGGTCCTGGTTGGGAGAGGAGTCCCTTCTCTGGGAGGACAGGAGGAAGGGGGTGAAGAGTCACCTCTTCTACACCCACAGGTAGAGTTTAGTTAAACTTTTTTTTTTTTAAGCTAAATCAAATTTCTGGACCTTGAACGTTCCCCAGCTGCTGTATCTTGTTGCATTTTTGCTTCCTTCCCTTCTGCTTAGGCAGCTACAGCAGACGCTGTGAGTCTATAATAAGTTATTCAGCAGTGATCATGCTCTTCCTTGGATTTCAATTTCCACATGTTTCCCTTCAGGCTGTTTCCAACTAATTTCTCCATTTGCATAATGCCCCCCTTAGGGATGCTCTAGCACAGCCCCTTCACCCTGCTTTGACAAGTTCATCAGAGATTCAGGCTATTAGCGGAAAACACTTTAATTCTGTTGGGCCTTTAGCCCACTCCTTCCCCATGCATCTCCAATTAAAAAAAGACAAAGAAGCAGTTTGGGGTTCAGAGGGATGGAATGCCCATGGGAAGTGGGCTGAAGACTACTGGATCACCCACCCTTGGAAGCCCCTGGAGGGAACCAGCTGGAAGAATTACAAATTCAGAAGCAAATGCTGTATCTTATGGTAGATTCTGGTCTAGCAGCCCAAATAATTTTGTCTGGACCAGAATCAGCAGGGACTCCCCACCCCTGCCCCCCAGCTGGGGTGCTTGAAGGGGAGAGATGAGGAGGGCTTGAGCTGGGACAGCTCTGAACTGGGGGTGGTGGGGCTGGTCCCCCCTGCTGCAGATGCACCCACAGACGTCCCCTCTCTTGAAATAATGCTCTTGCTTGGTTATTTGGAGGGATGAACATCCAGGAAGGCTGAGCACGTGCAGGGGAGGGGAATGAAAACCATCTCATGGGTGCCTGGGTGAGTCTGCCCCTTATTATTCCTCTCTAGGCCACCTCATCTCTTTTGGACATGCCAGCCCTTCCCTCCAAATTCTGCCTCTCTGTCCACCATCAGAAAAAAGATCTGCTTATTTCCTCCTGATGTTTGTATTCTTCTGCTCCTCTTCATGCAGACTTTATGTTTCTACTACACACAGATGCTCTGATGTCTCTCCCTAATTCTTGTCCAGCTACACAGGGAGAAAAAGCCTACACCAACACCACCATCCTGCTCTCAGTGGTAGTTGCCCACGGTGATCTACACTGAAATACATCTCCCTCCAAGATACCCAGGCAGCAGCTAGATTATAACGTCCTTCAGGAACAGCATAAACACCTCCAGGTTTAAGTGAGCGCAGCACTCTTGGGAAGCTCACCTCTTTAATAGCCAGCTCCACGTTCTTATAAACAGAGTCTTTTCTCCTGCTTTTTTTATTAGTTCTTCCATGTTAAAAAACATAATGGGAACTTTCAGACCAGCTTCTGTATAGGTCTCTGATGTGCTTCTCTCTTTTATGGCTCAAGTACAACAGCAATCGCAGACATTAACATGCTTCTTTAGGATGAAATGTACATTCGAGTGGCACCCAGCTGGAGGAACATGCTGCATCTCTTGCAAAGCTGGTTGCAGCCTGCCCAGAAATTCTGGGAACGGGGTGAGGGATGCCCAGAGTCTGCCTGCAGTCTCCTGCCCATGGGGAAAAGAGGCAACAGGAGAGCCAGGGAGAGGAGGGATGGTCAAAGGTGGATGCTGGAGAGTGGGGGGTGAGGCATGGCTTCTTAATGCCAGCCCTTTGGGGCAACCATTGCCTTCATACCCACCTCTGAAGCATTTAATGTGTTGCTGACAATATACAAATAAACAAAAGTAAGATGTATGGAGGGGGTTCTTGGTATTTCCTTGTTACCAGAGGCTTTTGGATGGATGGAGATACCTCTCTCCAAGGCATGGGAAGGAGTGTGTTGAGGTCACCCTGTGTCTCAGGCTCCTTCCGCGTCTCTTCCTTCTCTGGATCTCGTCCCCTCACAAAGAGCAGTCCCACCCCAGACTCTGCAAGTTTTGTCAGCCTTTTCTTTCCACCCGTCTTTGTGTGCAGGGCCCTGACCTAGTATAAGGAGCGGAATCCTTCAGGCCACCACCCCTCCCAGGACACTTCTTAGGTAGAGATTTCCATTACAAATCTTTTGAGGGCACAGCACTCTGGGACGGCAACCTTATGAGGGCTCTGACTTGGGATCATCATGGCAGTCACTATTAACACAGATGAAACCCTGCTGTCTTTACCAGCTTGTGCCAACAGTGGGAGAGATGGTGTGCAACCACCAGCCTGCCTTCCTCCTTGTTTCTGATTTGGGATACACCAGCAACTGCGATGCTCTCCTGTGGATCAGGGGTCTGTTTGCAGAGGGATGCAGAGAGCATGCCTCTTGGTCTTGTCCATGCTCTGTCCTCCTACTTCACTGCAGCTGAGGGGTCAGGCCACCCCATGGCACTGGAGTGAGAATTTCGTCCCCATCACAGGAGTCTGGAGACCCCACCAGGCCTCCCAGAAGAAGCAGCAGTCATTCCCTGGCACCATATCCCCACTTCTGCCTGTGTGTGCCCTTCATGGGTCAAGCCTGGGCAAGTGACGGATCTCCCAGCTGCGGGGCTGAGAAGGAAAGCTGTAGCCCCAGATCAGGGTGGTCACACCAGCCCAGCAGCAGCATGTGGTTTCTCTCCTGCACATCTTCCACCAGGCAAATGTGCTTCTCCTTGTCCCAGCAGCCAGGCTGGTGCTCAATTCCCTGTTGTTAGATGGTCACACCCCACAGCCTCAGGGAGAACAGGGGTCTATTGTTTGTCTGAAAGAGGAAAAAACCTGCACAGGACATCCATGCTGGGGCCCTGCTGTGCAAGCAGCCCTTGCAGGCACTGGTGCTCTGTGCTCCGCAGGAAAGCTCAATCCCAGAAGGGTCAGCGACCAGGGACGGCAGTGACATGCAGGTGGCAGCTACACGTGGCCTCCTTTCGAGAGATAAGCAATCAGTGCCACCACCACCCCGATGTACACTCCTGTGCCAATGGTTATGGAGAGCGCGGCAAGGAAGAGAGCTCGGCGGGAAGCTGAACTGGCCAGATGAAAATCTCCTTTGGAGACAGCCTTGCTGGTCTGGAAGGAGAAGAAATGCTTGTTGCTCACAGCTGTACCAACCTGGCCTTTAACCAGCATGCAGTTGTTTCATTACTGAGTCAGTGCTTCTTGTCTGGCCACTGCACCCCATGGAGGCTGGGAACAGACAGCAAGGTGTCTGTCAGTCTTGGAGAGCTCAGAACAGCAGTGCCACTTGCACACATTTCCCTGTGGATTTTGCCTCCAAGGGAAGCATGAGCTTCAGCTACTTTTCTGAAAGCACCCATCTGGGCACTCAGCCAGAGCTGTGAGTGGGTGGCTGGACCCTGGTAAGGCCTCAGTGCACGGGGTGACGGCTGTGTGGTACTGACCAGATAGCAGTGCACGCTATACAGAGATGTAATGAGTACTGCCTAGGCTCAGGGAGCTGACTCTGGATGGCATGGTCTGTTGGTCTAGCTGTGCTGCCACCTGATTTTTCCTGCATGGGGTTTTCAGCTGAAGCCTAATTGCTGTTGAAGGGCTGATGAAACCAGCATTGGAGACAGATCTTAATCTCTCTGGAAAAGGATGGCAACTTCCAGGTGCTCTGAGTGCTCAGGGCGTATTCCAAGCTGCTCTTGTTATTACCTACTACTTCAGTTGAAGTTGCCAGGTGGGCATCAATGCACTCAATGTGCAAAGACACCAAACAAAGATACGGTCCTTGCCTCAGTGAGTGAACAAAGGGGGTAGTTATAGAAAATGGAGCTAGATATAAATTACCCCACATACATCATCATGTAGAGAGTGCACTGTGCTGTCTTGCACTACATGGAAAAATGTGAAATCAACTGCTCCTTGGGGTCCTAATCAATTAATGCTTTCCCTGCCTCTCACCAGCTCCATGACAGGCACTCATGTAATGTATTTTCCCACTTCTGTTCCTATCCTCTTGATTTAACTTCTTAATGCCTCCCCCATCTATTCTTGGTACAGCAGCATCTATGCAAATGTGGAGTAAATTCCCTGGCTCTGCATGAATTGTTCTGGGTCAATAGTGATGTAAGTGAGCCCAGGCTCCAGGCTAAGCCCTCAAGAAAGCAGCAGCTCCTCTGAGCTGTTGCTGCCTGAGGGCCGTTGCTGCCTGAGGGCCATTGCCTCTCCAGCCTCTACCAGCCTGGCACTGGGTCCCACAGGTTAGCCAATGTGCAACAGAAACAAGTGCAAGGGAGGAGCTGTAGTGTGATACAAACACCAAGCTCCCCTTTGCGTCCAGCCTCCAGAGCAGCCTGGCTCCTGTAGCATGAGCTGCCTCAGTCTGGGTCACAGTGTAGAACCTTCACATTGCTGGAGAATGGGAGGACAGGTGAGAAAAGGCCATTTACCTGAACCCGGCTGGAGGGTGAGAAGCTGGGCAAGGGGCCAAGAGGAGCCCCAGTTCCCTAAATAACAGCCAAAAAACCCAAAGGAAAAGCCTGACCTCCAGTAACCCACACCAGAACTGGAGGGGTTGCAACCCCACAACAATTGTGGAGACATCCAGGAGCACCCTTTGTCTCAACCCTCAGAGTTATGGCTATGGCACAGAGATGAGCCTTAGATTCAGAAAGATGCCAGTCACTTCCACAGCTGCTATGGCTTTCAGGGCCCTTGCTTTAGCACTTGGCACATGCAGGCAAGCAAAGGGATTCCTTACCCCTTGGGAGAAGTAGAAGGCAGCAATCCCCAGGGGCCAGAAGCAACACAGCATGGAGAAAAGGGCCAAGCCCAAGTGGTCCCGAGGGGGAAGCATCAGGAAATGATCCTCGCTTTCGCTGTCACTGGAGGAGTCACTCTGCAAAACCAGATGGATTCAGCACATGCCCACCTCCCCGTGCCGCTCTGCAGGCTGCATCTCAGCACCTCGCCTCCCAGCTCCCACTCTCTCCTGGTGCCATCACATATTCTCATACAATTCCCACTGGCAAATTCAAGGAGTAAATTTCAAAAATATTTTAGACTCTGCAGCATGGTTTGATGAGGAACAACGTAGCTCAGCAAATTCAAGAGTGGAATGGATTCTCGGCTCCCTGCCAGAGCAAATGCTTGGGGTCTGGGATTTCCCTACATTAGAGAGAGTCTTAAACTGAAATATCTTCAGCTTTGGCAGGACTGACTGTTTGTCAGCTTAAACAAACTTAAACAAAGTGACTTATCCCCATTAGAGACTAGGAGATCAATATCCTGCTAAACTAATTTAGGAAGTGAGGGAAGGCATTTGAAGTGGAGCCTACATTGCAGGGGCAGCATGCACTGCCCCCTTAGTGAGTCACTGCTCAGAGGATGTGGTGAGCCCTCTTGCCTTTGGGCCCCGCTCGGCCAGCCTCAGACCACCCTGCAAGTGATGTGTCTTGGTGGGGAAGGGATGCAGAGGTGGGGACATCCCTGCTGCCATCGGAACAGGCTACATCACCAACACCAAAAGCAGCAGAGCTGTGCTGGGCTATCAGGCATCAGCTCCAGTGAGCTGTGGGATCCTCTCCCACCTCTCAAGATCCTGGATGTTTCCCAGCCTTGGCACTACTGCTCAAGCCATAGTGGGGCACAGCGCAGCAATGCAGCTGCTTTGTCAGCTTCATTCTTCCTGTGCGGGATTCATCCTGTCTTTATATACATAAAACTTTCTCTCAGCTGCTGCCATCATGCATGTGAATTTTTCTGTTATGCAAGAATTGCTGTTTCTCTTTAGCTCGAGTGCCACAGCAGCGGCAGGCTGCCCTTATCAAAGCATCCCCATTTCCCAAGGGTCCTGCAGAGACCCACCTCCCTTTTGCTCCCAGCAGCAGGCAGCCAAGCTGCTTTTAGGGAAGCTGACCTCCTTCTGAGGTCAGCAGTGAGGAAAAAGGAGCAGAAATGATAAGGAGGAAGAAGAAATACGGAGTGCACAAGGAGGCTGGTGAGGCAGGAGATGGTAGGATCTGGGGGGGAGTTCTGGGTAAGGAAGGGAGAATAAATTAGCAAGAATTTGAGCCAATGTCCAGAAACAATGACCACAGGAGTTTAGTGCCATCCCACCTGCCCAAGCTCACCTCATACTCCTGGAGCTCCTCTTCCTCCACCTCATAGGAAACGGTTTGGATGCGGATGTCACTCTCTACCAGGCAGGACCCTTGTGCCTCATGCCCTTCAGGAGCTTCCGATGGAGCCTCTTTGCTTTCCGTAAAAGTGGTCTCGCAGCTTTCCATCTTGCTGTCCTTGGCCTTGAGAGCAGTCTCATCCTTCACAAGGATGAAACTGGGACCGTACAAAGCTTCAACAGCCAGCTGCAGGGAACTGGCATCCAGCAGCTGGTGAGTCCTGGCACCGCCAGTGTTTTGGAATATGTAGGAATACAGTTTCCCTTGGCAGCGATGACTGGGGTAGTCCTGGCTGTGATGCTGGTGGTAAGAATAGCTGCTGCGAAGGTGTCCATTGGATTTGGCCAAGAGCGGGTTTTGGAGCTCACGCACGCTTTCCATGCTGCCGGCGGTGGCGGTGGTGGTGGGGAGATCCTGCAGGAGCAGAGGGGGTGGGAGGGAGTAGGCTGTTATTTCAGCAAGGCAAGGGAGCAGAAAAGCCTCTCACCCATGCACAGCCAATGTCGAGAGGCTAGTGGGAACAGAAAAATTTGGCTATATTGGAGAAAACAAGACCCCTCCCCACCTCTGCACAGCTTGAATGCTATCTCCCCAGCTGGTAGCAAGATAAGGATGCAGCCCTGCAACAAGGTTATCTGATTCAGGCTGGATTAAGATGAGGACTTGCTGTATCTATAATGCATTTTAAGTTGGCCATGTGCAGCCTGACAGGAGAGGACCTACTGCATCTTTTCTGCTGGTTCATAATGTGTGCTGTGACAGACTGACAGCACAGAAGTAGATAAGAGACTGACAGTCACTTGAGGAGCCTCCCTGACTTTCCAAAGTAGAGGTTGCATGGTGAATTATATTCCTCTGGACATTACACATACACTTAACTGGCTTTGAGGTGCACGGGAAGTTCTCTAGGACTCATTCAAGGCTGACCTGGGGCTGGGGCAAGTGCAGTGAGCCACCAAAGGAAGCCAGGGGCCTGCCGTGAGGACATGGAGGTGGTGTTTAGGCTGGGGTGGGAGTGTTGGATGCTCGGCCAGCTGTGAGGAGGAACAGAAAGATGTGGAGATTAAAGGGGAGACTCCATGGGGTTTGGTCCACTTTGAAATGATGAAATTTTAAGTAAGCAATCCATCACATCAAAGTGCTGTTTAAACCAGCTCCACCCCTGGGTATAGCAGCAGCCAGACAGCCTTGGCTGTGGGCCACCAGCTTCAGAAAATGCTGAGTCCAAATGGGATCCTCAGCTACAAATGTCAACATGGGTTTCTTCCTCAGGGAAATTCACCTCCCTCTCCCTTCCTCCATTTCAGAGTGCTGAAACCTTGTGCTGCTCTTATTTTTTTTTTCCCATTAAGATTTCCACCCATTTCCTTCAGAGGAGCATTTACTATTTTGGCTTCCCAACCCACCTTGGAAAAAAGAAAAGGTACAGTGAAATATCAGTGTTCCCAGGAGAGAGAAACAATTACTTTGCCCTCTTTACTATCTGAGCCCGGGTTTTACAGCCTCTTTAGCATTTTCCCAGCTCCCAGACCATGCCACCTTGTTGCCTTGCAACCCCAAATATTCCTGTCCTCCTTGGAGACCTCAGTCACTGACTCCTCTGCAGGATGTGTAGCAGGGTCACACCTCCTCCTGCTAGGAATCCCCGAGGTGCACTAGGTTTTCTGACAGACAGCACATCACCTTGGCTTTAAATCTCAAAAATATAAATAGAGAAACTGAAGACTTTAGAGAGTGAAAAGCCCAAGTGGTCACATTTCCTTGGCCAAATTCTACCACATCATGCAGGTTTGGGAGCCGTGCATGGTTTTAAATGGACCTGTCCATTGGCTTTGTTTGGGCAGTGGTCATCACATTCTGGAAATCTGCTCAGGAAAATGGAACTGTTCAAAAGCCCTCTTGAGCTGCTAAAACACTGTGCATTTTGATGAATGCCCTTCACTTCTCCCTTCCCAAAACCATTCCCTGCCTTCTGCAGTCTCCCACCTTACTAATAAAGCCTGTAATGGCTCATGCAGCAGATGGCCATTAAGTATTTTCAAAATATTTAAGGGAGATGCGTATTTGTAACAAAGATGGTTTTATTTTCTGCACAGACAGAGAGGCTCAAAGCTACATTCCAGTTTTCAGGCAAGGAAACCATGATCCTCTTCTTTGCTTACCTTAAAATGCAAATTAGATGTCTAATAAAATAATTTTTAACAAAACAGTAAGGAGAGACCAGTCACCAAGTGTCATTTGAGAGCAGCAGCCAAAGCAGAAGCCCAGCAGTAGTGAGGGAAAATTGACGGTTTTGGTACAGCATCTACGCCTCATCTCAAGAAATGATTCTGGCAGGAAGCTAGGGTAGGAAGGAACGGGATGTTGCTGGGAACTGCTGAAGGGAGTCACTCCAAATGTGTTGAGAAACACCAGCAGACGGACTGCAGGCAGGCTGCTGACCACTGGGCAGCAGGTGCTGCCTGTGTGGAGGTTGCTGTGCTTCTCACTTTGGGTCCTCAGCAACAGGCTGGAGAAGGAGCAGAGCTGCTCAGAAAAGCCACACGTTCACAGCAGCAAGCACTGGGAAATAGAGCGTGGGAGGGAGAAAGAAGGGAAAGGAGCTGGGAGGAACTGGAAACCTAAAAGGCAGTTTGGGAGGTGCCAGGGAACCAGTATGGGAACGGTGCATCTATGCAGCTGAACTGCTGCTGGACATGGACTCTGTTGATTCCCAAAGGATGCTAGAAGGGATGGTGGGAAATGTCTCACTGACCTGGGCTGTGGGGAAGAGGCAGTGAGGACTTGCAGGCAGCAAACATCCTAGGGTGAACATACCTTGGAAGAGCAACAGTGTGGGTAGCAAAAGAAATCACAGGAAAAAACTCCTGAAGCATGGGGAAGTCTGTGAATGTGGGCTGTGCAGGGCTGAGGCTTCATCCCAGGGAAGTGGGGTGAGCTCAAACCTCTCTGGTCCCTCAAACTGTCCTGGAGCCGTCCTTAGAGTAGAGCCAGGATCTTGGACCTGCTGCACAAAGCATGGACAGGGCAGGGCTACAGCTAGAAGGATTTAGCCAGTCTTGTACCCTCTGGAATTATAAAAGATTTACCTGTACTAAAGTCTCTTTTCCTTGCTGCCTTCCACTCTTGGGAGTTGGGGTTGATGCTCTCCCTGGGAGGAAGACGTGGCAGATCTGCAGGGACAAGAGGAAGAGTGCAGAAGAAAATCTCACAGTGCTTCTGATAAATAAGCAAAGGAGCCACCAACTGCAGCCTTAGTGCCCAGTGCTGGCATTTGTCAGCAGTGGGGAGGGGACAGCGAGGGCCAGTGTCACAATATGCTTACAGCAGGTGTGCTCAGCCCTGCTGGAAAGCAGCCAGGCTGAAACCTTTGTCTCCAATAACTGTGAAGATGTGAAAGAGTCCCAGTACCAAAGGGATCAGAGATGCTTCCCACTCTTCAATCACCAAGATTAGCACATCACATAGAGAGCACGTACTGAATGGTCTGGGTTTGCAGATGGAGACAAGGCCCGTCAAGCCTCTAGAGATGACATTAAGGAGGGAATGGCAGAGAGGGTGAGGACCAGCCCTGCATGCACATGGGCAGGGCAGGAGAGAGTCAGACCAGCCCTGCAGTTGTCCCCAGACCCCATTTGGGTTATCTGGATCCTATAGTGAATTTAGCCACACAGGCACATAAAAAAGGAAGCCTAGTAATAAAATAAGGGTGATGATAAAGAAAGCCTGTTAATAACTAAGCTTGGGGAAAGAGGAGTGAAGTCAGAAGATGAAAGCAAAAAAGCCGTAAAAGACAGAATTGTCAAAAAGTGGCCATTCTCTGTCCTGATTACCAGCAAGACTGGATAGCGTGCATATCCATCAGCTCCATGGGGCTAGTCTGGGTAGCACTGGCAGCAGGTAATGGTGGGCAGATGCTGCTAGATGCACGGGGAGGATGCACACACACAGACGGGCTGCTAGGTGCACAGGGAGGATGGCACATACAGGCATACATGCACAACGTGGGCACACCTGGGAGGAGGCAGGCTTCGGTGCCCTAGTTGAGCGGAACCATTGCTGCAGCTCTACTGCTGCCTGACAGCTGCTGGCTTGCTACCGAACTGCCTCCCCCTGTCACGGCTGCTCCTGTAACCAGCTGGCTGAGCAGGGCCCCCCACGCTCCCCAGCCCGGCTGCAACAGTCCCCAGCAGAGTGGGAAATGCACAGCTGCATTGTGTACTCTCAGCTTTTTAAGGCGAGTACTGGGTAAAAGGAGCCAAAATAAAGCATGAGAATAAAGAGGTAGCAAATTTAGCTTTGTATTTCATAGATCTCACCTCCACACCACATCCCCTGAGGCAGTTCTCAGAGGGACCCTTGGCACAGATGCTGGCTATGATAAGCCAGTTAATGATGAATTAAGTAGCTGTTCCAGGAATCAATCATCATTTAATTGCCCGGTCAAGCAAACACTCTGCCTTGCTTCCCAGGCTCATTAGCAGGTTGTGGCTGTGATGCATGTTCCCAGACTCTGGAGTGAGAAGGTTAGCCCACCCTGGCTGAATGCTTTCCCCTTTAGGACGGCACCAGGGGAGGTCGGTACCCTCAGGTACTGGTATCCTGCTGCACTGCCATGCCCTGACTGGTCCGAGGGTAGGGGAGAGTGTGAATGCCTGTTCCTGATCCAGCTGATGTTAAACAGCACTATGGCCAGGTACAGCTGCCATAGCCCCAGGACAGATGTGGAACCACTCCTGATGGAAGAGGAAAGCATAGGAGATTCGTCTAGCACTTGTCCCTGAGTCCACACCTTCCTAGCAGCTCTCAGGAGGTGCTTGGGATCTTCTAAGCACAGGCCCAAGTCCTGTCAGGACACAGTACCTCTGCCTCTGGACATCCAAGCTTGTGATTTTGCCCAGGAGAAAACCATCTCACAAAGGCTGCTGACAAGCAAAGGCACAGCATCACCTGGGCAGTTGTCATTTTGAAGGGGAGGGTGAAGGAAGGGCTGTGAAAGCTCATGGACAATGTGTCTGGCAGGAGTAGACCAAGGCCTCTCTCAGCCATAGGAGCCCGTGCAGCAGCATGGATACCAGGCATGTCTCAACCCTGAGCACTGCAGGGTGAGCCACAGCTCAAGGGGAGAAGGAAGTGCTTTCATCAGCCCCACAGACATGACTGCAGAAAGCAGTTTTGCTCTGGCCAACACTCAAGCCCTCCCACGGGTGCTCGTCTCCACACCACTGCTGTCTAGGGCACAGAACCAGCATGCAGACTGAGGGGCTGTTCATCTCTGGGGTGTAACAAAGCCTTCAGCAGTCCTGGGAAAGGTTGCTGTGGCACGAGCATCAGGTGAGGTGGCCTAGGGGCTGAAAAGTTCAGAGGGGTGATGTGGAGGAGGTAGGTCTCAGTGTGGGGCAGGAGGGAAGGGTAGTGAGGAGTGACAGCTGCAGTGGAGTTGGCAGAGATGGCACACAGAGAAACAAAAGAGTAGGGACAGCAGTGGGAAGGGAAATGGTGGGCAAGAAGCATGGGGCAAGGGAAGCAAAGCGACATCTGAGCCAGACGGAGAGCTGGACCCTGGCCAAGGACATGGAGAAGAAAAGGATTATGAAGCTGCTGGAGGGGAAAGAATTGGTGAGGACCAGGAGGGAAGGAAGAAGGTGACACAAAGCCTGTGGACTTGGATTAGAGGGAGGATAGCTGAGGCATTTGTGATTTAGAGAATCTGATTCACATCTTTGATGCAGCTGGTTGGATAGAGCTGGAAAGGAGTGAATAAAACGCTTGTTCTGATCTCCTGACAGGTGGAAAGCGAGTACCAAAGGGCTACTGCTTCCAACAGAGACTAAATTGCTCTGAGAATTGGGATGTGATGGGCTGCTTTTCAAGAATCACAAGTCAAACTGGGCAATTTCCAGGTGGAAATCGAGTCTTTATTGTCTCTGATAAAAATGTTTCCCTGTGGCAGTGTTCTGACCCAGCTATGCTCAGAACTAAGGTGTTGCTCCTAATGGTAAGGAGCAGCAAATCCATCTCTGGGGCTGGCAGGGAAGAGCCGGGCTGGTTTTGGAGAAGCCATTCCAGCAGCTCTACAGGGCTGGGGCTCCCCCACCTCCCTGTCCCCAGCTCCGGTGCCAGCAATCTGGACACGCTGCCCGTGCGCATCACATCAACAGGGGAGCAGTGAAAACTCCATCGCCTCCAAGCAGGCAGCCCATAACACCCAGCTTCACACCGGGAGTGCCTGCACACGGGCTGTGCGGCGCCGGCAGGGTGTTGTGGCTGCGGCGTCCCCCGAGTCCGGCGCTCGCCAGGCGGCCGCCAGGTGTCCCCGGCGCTCCGCGCAGCGCCCGCCGCGCCGCCCGCACGGCCCCGCACCTCCCGAATAGCCTCGCACCTCTCCGCACGGCCCCACACCTCCGGAATAGCCTCGCACCTCCCCACACAGCCCCGCACCTCCCCGCACAGCCCCGCACAGCCCCGCTCAGCCCCGCACCTCCCCGCGCAGCCCCGCACCGCCCAAACAGCCCCGCACCGCCCCGGCCGTGGGGCTCGGCCCCTCCCGACCCCGCCTGCCTCCGGTATCCGCAGCGTCGCGGGGCCGGGACGGCGGCTGCGGGCAAAGCCTGGGCCCGGTGCCTGTATGTCCAAACCGCTGGGGACGGCTACGGCGCCTCAACACCCCATGGCTGGCGTTGGCTCGTTTAGTGTGAGCACGGCGTCGGCCCGGGGTCTGAGCTCACCGAGCCTGCCGGGATCGCCGTACCCCTCAGGCACGAGAGATACGGGAAGGGCTCATCGAGCTGGCGATGCGGGAAGAAGGAAGCATGGATGATGATGGAAATAAAGCACATGGTGGTGTGGGTGGCTAGGTGTATAATTAGCAGGTTTGGACTCTCTCGGCATCCCTTTTTTTAAGCAGGAGAGGCAAACAAGTAAATAAGGTGGCTGTCGGAAGTTTCTGCAGGCTGTCCTGTGTACATGGGATCAGGGAGGAGAGCGGGCAGTGTAGAGGGGCCACTCCTGGGGCTGTCCCGGAGCTGGAGGGAAGCAGAGTGGCCATGGGGTACCCAGTGGAGGCAGAGCAGAGTGGGTGACCTGGCTGGCAGCACTGGGCCAGGGAAGTGGACCAGGACAGGATCAGAGATGGGCAAGTTCTGGAGGTTCCAACAGCCACACTGGAACAGTCCTCTCAGCCTCAGAGCACCCCTGATGGGTTTGCACCCAAACAAACAGCAGCCCTGCAGCACCCTCAACAGTAAGTCCCCGTGAGGGGCTTTAAAGGGGCACATGATGCCAAACAAAGCTGATGGATTGCTCTCACCAGAGGCTCCTTCACTTTCCTCTATGGGGACCCAGCAGGGTTGCTGGGAGGCAGCGGGGCTCAGGGCAGTGACTCCCAGGTGTGGTCACTGCTGGGACTGTCAGCATCTCCAGCCCTTTAAGGCATCAGCCAGTGAAGACAGCTTTGGAGGCTGTTGGGCTCTCACTGCTCATCTCAGCCAAAAAATCCCAGTCCAGGGTCAGGGGAGACTAATTCCCCTACCTGTTACAGCATCTAAATCACTGTCCTGGAGAAACATGAGCTCAGACTGGGTCTGCTCTTCCTCAGCATAGGACTACCCTAAGCAAGTACCCTAAGGCTGCTCTCTGGAGAGAGGGGTATTGGCATCCTGCCCTCAATGTAGAAAACCTACTTAGAAACATCCATGCATACAGAGCCACTGAGAGCCAAACTCACTGACACCTGGAATCCACAGCACAGAGGCAGCCCAATCCCTTGCCCGAGATCAGGCTCTTTGGTCGGAGTGCTCAAAGGGACAGCAAGTATCCCACTGGACTGCTCACAGAGGTCCCTCAAGATGTGTTTACTATCAAGACATTCTCTCTGCTGCTGGAAGATGCACAGAAGCTTTTGCTGTCAGGTTGTAATTTTGCTCATGGCTGATTTTCCTCTGCTAATGGCTACAGTCCTCGATCACATCAGGTTTTCTGCGTCACTATTTATACCCAGTACTGAACTGAATGCAGTAGTTATCCTAAATGGCTCCATGTTCTTCTCCAAGCAGGTGCTTTCACCCATACCCTTTTCTCCAGTCCCATCATCTCTACTTCAAGGCTCTTCTCCTGCCCATGAAGTCCCACAGGCCATTCATGGCTGCTGTTACCATGGGACCCTGCACCCCATCCTCCCGGGACCCTGCACCCCATCCTCCCCACAGACCACTCTGAGAGCAGCAATACCCTGTGCTGGAGCAGACCTGTGCCTCATGCTCCCCTCCAGGACGAGTCATGCTCCCCTTGGCCCTGTAGCCCAGCCTGGGACCATGTGCAGGTCTGTGTCTCAGGGATAATCTCCCTTCAGTGTCCTGGCACCCAGCACAGAAGCGGTCAGGCAGATGGGATCTGGTTTTCTTCCAGGTGAGAGTCTTGCACCATCCAATACCAAAATGGGGACAGGGATGTAGCACTCAAGGTGGCAGCAGTTGTTGGGGGGACAGAAAGATGTCCTCTCTTTCACAGCTGTGGCTTGCTGATAGAGCAGCTTAGCCACAGCACCTAACTCCATCCTCACATCTCCCTGAAAATCCTCCTCTTATCAACTGAAGCTGGCAATGTAAAGCGTCTGTTAAGGACTGCACATTTGTCTCTGTTTAAAACATATCTGTACTCAAATGATTCATTAGCACCCTGAAGGCTAGCACATTCTGGCACCCTCCTTTCCCCACTGTCCTGTTTATTTCATTCCTGTCTCCCTGCCTTCAGCTCAGGGCTATTTCCACCTTGCTTACTGTGTCCTGATTCTCCTGAGGATTCACAAGGCTCCTCTGTAGTTCAGCTGTTTAATTCATCTGCCAATGATCTGCTCTCTCTTTAAAAATTAACTTAAGCCGTGGAGATTACACCTTTGTATCTTACTTTTCCAAACCCTAAGTTTCCAAAAACAGTGTGTATTTATCAGCAGTAAGCTGATTTCCTGGTCCAGCTAATAAGTGGATTGCTGTCTTCCCATCTGGCAAACATCTGCAGACCCAGACAAACTTCAAGGTGTTAAAATTATTACTTGGGTCAAAAAGTGCAATCCAAACCAGATGTCGAGAGTCTCTTCTGTATTCCAAAATTCCATACTGCCAAAGAATACTCAAGTGAAAATGTGCCCTCTGAGTTTGAGGAGGGGCAGTTCGCACTGGTTTATTCTATCGTCAGGAATATGGTGAGAGGAAAGGCAGCAGCTGTCCCCAGCCATCCCACAACCCTTGTCCATCCCACAGTATCAGACTCCAGGATGATGCAGAGGATAGTGCTAAATTTTCTTCCATATAGTATGGAAACAGCTGTTGCAAAACAATGTCACATTTTCTTTTTCGTGACCTTGTCTAGTCGCCTCGCTGAGGCGCCCTCTGGACTGCTCCTTCATTTGCTGTATGGATGCTTTCCCTTTCTTCCTGGCCCATTTCTCTTCCCTGCCCATGTCACCACCTCCCTGGGACAGGACTCAGGTTGCTTCTTGCACCCATCCAGTCATATAGTGTGCTGAAAGAGGCAGCTGTGGGCTGGGTGAGCTGCACTGTTGGTCCTGTGTGGGCTGAGTGAGGACATTATGCTCATGGTGTTTCCCTCCCAGCATGCTCCTGCTGGGTGGGGACTAGCCTCAGCATCACCCTCTTGTCCTTCCCCGCCACCATGGAAGTCATGGAGAGCAGGAAGGATTTGCAGAGAAACCCCTGCCCAGCTCAGGAACAGCACCAGTGTGGCTGTCACACATGGCATCGAATCTCTGATGTGCCTTGAGTCAATTTTTCACACCAGCTGTTGAGCTTCCAGGCATATAGCTTCAGGACAAATCCTGCAACCAACTCTGGTTTTCAAAATATACCTGAAGTACTTTACTCCAAAAGGAAGCTGGTTTAAGTAACAGACCCAAAAAACCCTGGGGATCATTGTAGCCTTCCCTTCCAGGCTGAGCAAAGTGTTCGGTTTGGTTTGCTGCCTTTTTTGCTTGACAGAGAAACAGCAACAGAAGGACAATTTGGAGGAGACCTGTAATGGATTATTTTCCCCTCTCTAATGCTGTGCCTTGGCCCTTCACTCAGAAAAGTCAATCACTTGCCCATCTCCAACTCTACAAATAGAGAAATTCTGTCTGAAGACCTTGCCTGAAATTACCACCCTGAAAGCAGCAATAAAGTTGTAGCTCCTGCAAGTGGTACCTGCCAGTCGCAGGCTCAGGTCCAGAGCTTTAGAAACTAGGCAGAAAAGGTGAGGGGCCAAAAGGGCAGAGCTTTGGACTACCTGGTGAAGTCAAAGATGGTCCTAGAAAGATGTGAGTACATCCCAACACAAGCAGAGGGGCTGTGAGGGGGGCACAAAAACCAAAATGGCCTGAAGTGCCCATGCCCATGCCAGGGGCCCACAGACTGCTCTGCCAAAAGCTCCCGGGTTGGGCAGGACTGGCCCTTTTGGGGCTTGCTCCAGAGAGGTGGTAGAGAGGGATTTTAATGGCCAAAGTCTTCCTGAGTACTTGGTCACTTCTCTGCAAGTGATGGTGATGTCTGTAGGCTGGGCTGAGGGCAGGAAGGAGTTGGGTACCATGCAAAAGCAGGGATCTGCTGAACAAATTCACCGTGCTGGAGCTGCAGCAAATTACTCATTCTTTAATAATGGTGTTTATTACCTGCCTCTGATGGTGGTTCAGGGAGACAAAGTGAAGTGGATTCAGCTCCCCAAAGCTTCAGGTCTGCCAGCCGTTTTTATGACACAAGAAACTTTTGCCAGAGAAATGCCATCACTGCACTCTGGCTTGGGTAATTTCTTCTCCTGACGACCTACAAAGTAACCAGCAACTATCCCTCAGACACCAAAGCGATTTTTTTCCTTGCATGTGGCAGGCAGGCTCAGACCCCACTTCTCTGGTTATCCCTGGTATTTATATAGTGCTACCTTCCTCCTGGGAAAAAGGTTTTTACTGGTGGCAGATCCCAAGCTAAATGAAAAGGGAATTTCTCTTTTTCAGAAGCAAAAGAAGCAGCCCAGTAAAATGGGTTTGGGAGAGCAGCATGGCTTTTGTGAAACCCGCAGCAGCTTCAGAGAAGGAATTATAAACAGGCACTCGGTAGAGAAGGAAAGCGCTTCCCATTGAAACTCCTGAACGAGTGGCTTTTTCCCCCAGACATAAAATGGGAGGTCATCCTCAGGGCTATAGGGAGATGGTGCTGCTCAGGGAAGTCGTGTCATTGGCACAAGTCAGGGCACATCAATACCTGTATCTACCGAGGTCCCCGGACTGCTCCCCTGCCCAGCTGCATCCCGGGGATGGCCGGCAGTGGCGTGGCTCCCGCCGCCTGCTGAGGCTTCTCAGAAGAAGGAAAACCACCCCCAAACTTCAGCCGGCGGCTGAGCTGCCACCCGGGAAGGGAGTCCCGAAAGCGGGCTGGGTCCAAGGTGTCATTGCAATTGCTCCGACATATGTGGCCTCCAAAACTTTGGTTGAAATCCGTACATTTTGGCCGCCCCGAGCCTCTGACGAGGTAATTTGTCCTGGTTTTTCCAGGTTGTAGCCTTTCATCTTTACATCCCCCAAGGTATTTTCTGACCCCCTTGGGGCCAACTCGAGCACGGCGCGAGGCTGTCTTTCCCTGGGGACGTGCTGCCATCCCACTGGAGCAGCCTGAGGACGCTGGGGACGAGCTCCCGGACCCCCCGGGAACGCCGACCTCCCGGGTGCCGGCGGGGGTGCCCCCACCCGAGAGCTGTACGCAGGTCCTTACCTGCGTGTCGAGGAAGGGCTCACCGGCCAAGTTGGAGCACCGGCGGCAGGAGTGGAGAGGCGGCGGCTGGCATGACGGCGGCCGGCAGCGGCTCGGCGGCCCCGC
>VWPU01027029.1:0-10040 GCA_013398955.1 Callaeas wilsoni
CGCCGCAGCGCCGCCTGCCTCCGCCGCCGCCATGGCCCGCACCGGGCGCCGCGCTGCCGCCAAGACCGGCACCAGGGCTGGGCAGGGATGGGGCCGGGTAGAAATGGGGCCGCGCCGGAGGGATGGAGCCACAGGGGCTGAGACCGGCGGCGCGCGGACCGCAGGCACCGGGCGGGGACGACGGGGGCCGGCGGCCCGGGAGGGGCTGGAGCGGAGACCCCGGTGCCCAGCCCGGTCGCACCGCTGAGCTCCACTCGGCCTGGCCCCACCACCAAGGTGACCGCCGTGCGCACGGGAGGAGCTCCGCACCGGCACCCGCACTGGTATCTGCACCGACACCGCCGCTTGCAGCCCCAGAGAGCCGCAAAGGCGCCGGGACGGTGAGCCGCAAAGGCACCCGCAGCCTCCCTCAACGACACTGGCGCTCGGACCGGCGCTCACACCGGCACAGACAGCAGAACTCGGGCTCAAACCGGGCTGCCCGCAACGGGCACCGGCACACGGACACAGGGACACAAGGACCGGCTCTTGTCTTCAGCACGCAGGGGGGCACAGCAGCGCCGCACGGTACCGGTCACTGGCGCCCGCAGCGGGTAGTAATGGTGCACCGCCGCAGCAGCACGCCCTGCTCCGGTAGCCGGGCACACCCCGCAGTGCACCAGCACCCGCACAGGTGGATGCACAGACGCACACTGACACCGAATCCCCGGTACCTAAAGGACGACACCTCGGTGTCACCCTCAGGCCCATGCCACAGCACACGGACCCAGGGGTGCACAGCCATGGTCAGAGCCTTGGCGGTGAGCGAGAGGAAAGCCGTGGCTGTGCACAACCTCACACTTTGCCTTGATAGTTCCCAGCCCTGTGTCAGCATCTGTCCGGGACAGGACATCGCTGCAGATCACCGGCTCGGTGCCCGGGGTGCTGCTGCACAGGGGGTGAAAGTGCTCCCCGGGGTGCCTGGCGGGACAAGGTGAGGCAGCGCCACCTGCCCAGACTGTGGAGCCAGAGACACAGCATGGCACGTGTGAGCAGGAGGGGTGTGTGTGCACACAGGTGGTGGGGCACCAGAGTGCCCACGGGTGTCTGTGACATACGGGGGCCACGGCAAGCCTGTCAGCAATGCTACTTCACTTGCCCAGCTCGGGTAGCAGCGTTGCCCGTGCCAGGGCGGTGCAGCCCACGGTCTCCAACTCCCAGTGCCGCTGCCAGTGTCAGCGTCAGTGCCGGTGCCGGTATTGGTGCCAGTGTCGGTGTCAATACTGATGTGTCAGTGCCGGTACCGGTGTCAGGGTGAGTGCTGGTGCCAATGCCGGTGCCGGCGTCAGTGTCGGTGCCCGTCTCAGTGTCGGTGCCCACGTCAGTGTCGGTGTCAATAGCCGTGTCGGTGTCAGGACCGGTGCCGGTGTCAGTGCCGGTACCGATTTCAGTCTCGGTCCGGTGCCGATGCCCCCGCACGTGGGGCCGCCCCGCCCCTGGCCCCGCCCTCGGCGCGCGGCCGTGCCGTCACGGCGTTGCGCAGGCGCGGTGCGGCGGAAGCACGGCCGGGCGAACATGGATGCGGGCGGCGGCGGCGGGCAGAGTCGGGTGCAGGGCGGCCCCGGGGCGGGCGGCGACGAGAAGCCCACGCCGCCCTGGGGCCGGGACCGCCGGGACCCGCCCGCCGGGCCCGAGAAGGAGCAGGAGCTGGTGAGTGCCGCCGCGCTGCGGGCCGCAGCTGAGTCACGGCCCATTCGGCCCCGCGTCACCGGCGGAGCAGGACGTCATCCCGCGTCACGGGGTTGGCCGGCATCCCTCCGGGAACGGGACGTCATCACACGTCACGGGGGCGGCCAGCGTCCCTCCGGGGACTCCCTCCAGCGGGGGCGCGTGACGGCAGTGGCGCGAGGGGTTCCCTTCGGCGTGGCACCGAGACGTCATGGGGTGCCCGCGTGACGCAATTGAGGGGTCCCATTATTGGGCGAGGGGCTCGGGGGTCTCGGAAGAGTGTTGGTCAGGGAAGCTGTGGTGTAACCAGGGTGGGTGTGTGACAGTGAGCACTATGGAGGGATCCCCACTTTGCCCAGCACGGAGGTGACTTTGGCTCTGGGGCTCCCCATGGGCTGGGGGACACAGCCTGTGGGTGAAGGGGCTGCTGTCCCTGGGGTGTCCCCCCGTTGGACTGTGACCTGATGTGCCCCTCTTTGTGGGGTTGTTTTCATACAGCACAGAGTAATGGGGGAGGTGCATCTCACAGCCCGGGAATGGGTGGTTTCTTTGGGAGGGTATCCCCAGTAACGTGAGCACTGCTCCACTCTGGCAGCACTGGGGCAAGGTGGTGCCCTGAGCAATGAGTGTGTCACTTTGTCCTGGTACCCCTGCGGCTTGGGGTGACACCCCTGCCTCTGGCACATTGAGACTCACTGTGCTCTGCAGCCTTAATTCTGCTTTCTCCTGTGCATTTTGGCAGTCCGAGGAGGACAAGCAGCTGCAGGATGAGCTGGAGATGCTGGTGGAACGCCTGGGGGTAAGTCTGTGCTGTGCCCCTCAGCAAGGAGTCCTGGCCAGGATTTGACTCCGTCCGTCTCTTGCTGATGGCTGTTCCTAGTGCAGTGGAGATGGGGGATTTTACCTTGAGTGGGGTGGGGCCCCTGCTTGTCTGCTGTGATCTGTCCCCCAGTGTTGCTTCCTGTCTGACATGTGCCTGAGAGACCTCTGTGTCCCTGGTGTGTGAGAGGCTTTCTGCCCTGCTGTGCCCTCCTTCTCCAGCTCTTGGGGTGAAGGAGGCTGCCCAGGGTGGGGGCCTGTTCTACTAAGAGCCATAGCTGCGTTTGGCGAGGGCTGGTGAGGTGGTGGCTCAGGAACCAGCCCCTTGCTCCCTGACAGGCAGCTTCCCTCTGCAGGAGAAAGACACATCACTTTACCGCCCAGCCCTGGAGGAGCTGCGGAGGCAGATCCGCTCTTCCACCACCTCCATGACCTCTGTTCCCAAACCCCTCAAGTTCCTACGGCCCCATTATGGCAAGCTGAAGGAGATCTATGAGAACATGGCTCCGGGAGAGAACAAGGTAGAAACTTTTGGCCCCACCATCCGATACGACTGAGGGGACAGTGCTGGGGCAGGCGATCTCAGAGCCCTCTGGACCCTGGGATCTAGCAGCAGTCTCTGTGACTTGCTCCAGAGGATTATAACTTGCCAGGATGGTACCTTTGCCACCTGTGGTGGTTTGCGGGCACAGGGAGGTTGCTGTGTCCCTGGCTGCCCCTGCCTCCCTGTGCCTGGCCTGTGTCTGCAGCTCTGCACTCTTTCTGCAGCGCTTTGCAGCAGACATAATTTCTGTCCTGGCCATGACCATGAGTGGGGAGCGTGAGTGTCTGAAGTACCGGCTGGTGGGCTCCCAAGAGGAGCTGGCATCTTGGGGGCATGAATATGTCAGGTAAGCCTGAGTGGGACCAGAGCTTGGGGAAGGATAAGGGCTCAGGGGAATTTCCTGGAGCGCTTTGGCTCTGGCCTGTCTGGGATGTGTCTTGACTAGCTGGTCATGCGTTCAGCTGCCCCTATCACACCTGCATGTGTCACTTTGTGCTCTATTCATGGTGGTTTTCTAGCTGCAGAGGTCTTGCTGCTTTGGCCTCTGAAATCTCTGCTCTTAACCCTGTTCCTCCTCTGGGCTTGTCCCCCATAAGCTCTGCAGAATGGAGAGCCTCCATAAACAGCACACAGCCCTGGCTAACTGGGAGCAGCTGCTCCCCATTCTCATGGCTCAGTGAAACTGATTTTTGTAGTGGTGATGCCCCTTTGTTCCTGCAGGCACTTGGCAGGAGAGGTGGCCAAGGAGTGGCAGGAGATTGATGAAGCTGACAAGGCTCAGAGGGAGACACTCCTCACCCTGGTCAAGGAGATTGTCCCCTACAACATGGCCCACAATGCAGAGCATGAGGCCTGTGACCTGCTCATGGAGATAGAGCAGATGGACATGCTGGAGAAGTACATCGATGACAATGCCTACTCCAAAGTGTGCCTCTACCTGACCAGGTGAGGGGGCTTGGCAGGCTGAGGTGCTGGACGGGGCCTGATCCCTGTTGGGCTGAGGTTGCCTGATGTGGTTGTCACACTCATATCTGTCTCCTTCTTGAAGCTGTGTAAGCTATGTCCCGGAGCCCGAGAACTCAGCTCTCTTGCGCTGTGCCCTGGGCATCTTCCGCAAATTCAATCGCTACCCTGAAGCCCTGCGTCTGGCTCTGATGCTCAATGATGTGGAGCTGGTGGAGGACATCTTCACTTCCTGCAAAGATGTGTAAGCAGAGGTGTTCCCTGGCCTCTGGTGCCTTTGCTCATCGTGGTGGGGCAAGGCTCCCCATCTGGCCAGAGATGGGTTGGATCTGCCACTGCTAGAGGTGTCTGGGGGTTTGGATTGAGACTCTTGTCCCTGAAATGAGGATGGGCAGGGGTGGGTCATCTCTCTATGCCCTGAGCAGGGCAGGTTGGCTCATTTCTTGGTGAACCTGTGTTTGTGCTGGGGCTTGCTGGGTTCTGGGCACTCAGGAGACCCCTTCCCTCTGCACAGCGTTGTCCAGAAGCAGATGGCCTTTATGCTGGGCCGCCATGGGGTCTTCCTGGAGCTGAACGAAGATGTGGAGGAATATGAGGACTTAACAGAGATCATGTCCAATGTCCAGCTGAACAGCAATTTCCTGGCCTTAGCCAGAGAGGTGAGTGTCCCAGATGGGAAAAGCACCCTTGGCTACCTCCAGCTGTGGCTGCCCTGGCTGCCAGGCTCTGTGGCAAGATTTGAGAAGAAATCCATCATCCCTATGATCTGGGCCAGACACCTCCTGGAGAGGTTGTCATTGTGGGATGTGCTGCCCAGGAGGTAACTCCCTTCTCCCTTGTCTTTGCAGCTGGACATCATGGAGCCCAAAGTGCCAGATGATATTTACAAAACCCACCTGGAAAATAACCGTAAGGGCTTGTGTTGTGGCTTTTATCGTCCCTGCCTGTGGGGAGTTCCTGAGGCTGCCAAGCACCTCTGAGCCTGTGTGGTCAGATGTGTATCCTGAGGTGGGCAGATGGCCTGCCTATGGTCTCTGACCTGTGGATTTGGGCTTCTCCTTCCTGCTGATGGTGGGACAGGTCCTCGTTCCCCTGTGGTGTGGGATGGCTGCATGGTGGACCGCTGGCAGGGCTTCTGTTACTGCTTTACTCTCCTTGATGTTGTTCCACAGGGTTTGGGGGAAGTGGTTCCCAAGTGGACTCAGCCCGGATGAACTTGGCCTCCTCTTTTGTGAACGGCTTTGTGAATGCTGCCTTCGGACAGGACAAGCTGCTGACAGATGATGGCAATAAATGGTTGTACAAGAACAAGGACCATGGTGAGTTAGCTGGCTGGGCAGGGCTAGAGGTTCCTCTAGGCTTGGGGTTACCACCCTGTCCCTTTTGGGGTAAGGGTGGCTGAGCTGGCCCATGTCCCTGGCTGCCACAAGCCCCAGGCAGGGCACATCAGTTCAGGCCTGATGTGGGCCTTTCTTCCCTGGAACTACAGGGATGCTGAGTGCTGCAGCCTCGCTGGGCACAATCCTGCTGTGGGACGTGGACGGGGGGCTCACACAGATCGACAAGTACCTGTACTCCTCAGAGGATTACATCAAGGTCAGTGACAGATCCTGGCTCTATGTCTGTGTGGGGCAGTCCTGCTGTGAGCTGGGTGTGCAGCTGGCTGGAGAACGGTCCTTGCTTTGATCCCCTGTGCAGCTCAGCTCTTGCACAGAGAAGGGTTGGATGCCCTGTGTCCCAGGCTTTTGAGCAGCTCACAGCAAAGTGTGGATCTCTTGGGGACTGCCTGAAGCACCATGTGAGCTCCCCTTGTCACAGAGCTATGAGCTTGGGACTGATCAGCTGGATCCAGAGTGGCATTGACCACTTCATACCAACTTGCCCATTCCGGGGAGTGGGTGTGATGTGTGAGGTGACATCAGTCACTGGCTGGCAGGGAGCTTTGTGTGTTGGTGGCTAGCGTGTGACGATGCTTCTGCCTTGCAGTCTGGAGCCCTCCTGGCCTGTGGCATTGTCAACTCAGGGGTGAAAAATGAGTGTGACCCTGCCCTGGCTCTCCTGTCCGACTATGTCCTCCACAACAGCAACACCATGAGGATTGGAGCCATTTTTGGGTAAGGGCCTGGCCCCAGCCTCCCCATACCGCACAAGGTGGTGCAGCTCCTCCCTCACACCCCCCTGGACTCTCTGCAGGCTGGGACTGGCGTATGCGGGCTCCAACCGTGAGGATGTCCTGACTTTGCTGCTGCCTGTGATGGGAGACTCCAAGTCCAGCATGGAGGTAGGGGGAGAGGCAGGGTTTGCCTGTGATTCCTGCTTCCCCATCCAGTGCCCCACAGCTCCTGGGAATCCAGACACTGTTCTGCAGCCAGCTTGAGCTCCAAGAGCAAGGCTACCTGTCCCTGCTCAGCACTGTGCTGTGCCAGAAGAGCATGATTGTATTTTCCTTATTTAAGCTGCTGCCACAATGGGATTGCAGCAGATTTAGGAGGGTAGGAAACCATCAGGTCTCTCAGTAGCCCAGATTTTCTTGGGAAGTGGAGACCAAGGGTAGCTAGTGCTGTAGGCCAGCCTACTCTGACCTGTCCCTGTGTATGACGTGGCTCCTTCCCCCTTTACCAGGTGGCTGGTGTGACTGCCCTGGCCTGTGGGATGATATCAGTGGGCTCTTGCAATGGGGATGTCACCTCGACCATCCTCCAGACCATCATGGAGAAATCAGAGACAGAACTGAAGGACACATACGCCCGGTGGCTGCCACTTGGCCTGGGCTTGAACCACTTGGGTAAGGCTGGGCAGTACTGGCAGGCTGGCTCACAAGTGGGGGACGGGGTGGGAGCATCCCTCCACCACTGTCCTTTAATCACCATGCTTTCCTTGACAGGGAAGGGAGAGGCAATTGAGGCCATCTTGGCAGCACTGGAGGTGGTATCGGAGCCATTCCGCAGCTTCGCCAACACGCTGGTGGATATCTGTGCTTATGCAGGTGAGTTGGACTGGTTGAGGTGGGGGGAGGCAGGAGCAGGTCCAGGGCCCTCTGCCTGCTGATCCTGGCCCTCCACTTTCTCCCCAGGCTCAGGGAATGTCTTGAAGGTGCAACAGCTCCTGCACATCTGCAGTGAGCATTTTGACTCAAAGGAGAAAGAGGAGGACAAGGACAAAAAGGACAAGAAAGAGAAGGAGAAGAAAGAGAGCTCAGCTGACATGGGGGCTCACCAGGTGGGAAAATGTGGGCTGGGATCTGTGTTCCTGGGGCAGGAACTTGCTTTGGAGGGGTCCCTAAGGCCCTTGTGGTGTCGGAGCTGAGAGAAAACAATTCCCAGCAGGATCCCATGCTCACCCTGTCCCCTTAGGTTTGGGGTGGGCACAGAGGCTTAAGAACTTGGGTGTTGGGCTGGGTGCTCCCTGCCTGGCGCTCAGTGCCTGTGTCCCCACAGGGCGTAGCAGTGTTGGGGATCGCGCTCATTGCCATGGGCGAGGAGATCGGTGCGGAGATGGGCCTGCGCACGTTTGGCCACCTGGTGAGTGACACCAAGGGCACAGCACAAAGCCAGGAAGAGACCTCGGCGTAGAAGCTGGGTATTGTCTCACATCTCAGTAGACCTTGCTGTACTTGGTGATCTGGGTCTAACACCCACCTCCCCTCTGTGCAGTTGCGGTATGGGGAGCCCACCCTCCGCCGTGCCGTGCCCCTGGCCCTGGCTCTTATCTCAGTCTCCAATCCCCGGCTCAACATCCTCGATACCCTCAGCAAGTTCTCCCACGACGCTGACCCTGAGGTCTCCTACAACTCCATCTTTGCCATGGGCATGGTGGGCAGTGGTAAGTGTGGGGACAGCTTGGTTTGGGGTTCGTCTGGGGAGAAGGTGGGAGACCCGTGCCTTGTACACTACTCTGCCTGCACCTCCTTGTCCCCAGGTACCAACAACGCCCGGCTGGCAGCAATGCTGCGGCAGCTGGCCCAGTACCACGCCAAGGACCCCAACAACCTTTTCATGGTGCGGTTGGCCCAGGTGATGATATTGTGCTCACTGCTTGTGTGTGGAAGGGGAAGGTTGGGGTCCCTGCCCTGGGTGTGGGAGGAGAGTGGTGTCCTGGGGGTGTCACCCTCCTGAGGGCAGGGCTGGGAGTCGCAGGTTACTCCATCACTCTTTCATGTGCTTCTGCCACACCAGGGCCTGACTCATCTGGGCAAGGGGACACTCACCCTATGCCCATACCACAGTGATCGCCAGCTCATGAGCCAGGTGGCTGTGGCTGGGCTGCTGACTGTCCTTGTGTCCTTCCTGGATGTGCGCAACAGTGAGTAGTGTGAGCTCTGTCCCCCCAGTCCTCTTTGCCTCACAGCATGGGCATTGCTCAGCCCCTTTGTTTCTGTTTCCCCTCTAGTTATCCTGGGCAAGTCCCACTACGTTCTCTATGGCCTCGTTGCTGCCATGCAGCCGCGCATGCTGGTCACCTTCGATGAGGAGCTGCGGCCTCTGCCCGTGTCGGTTCGGGTAGGACAGGTAAGGGGCAGCCAGGGCTGGGGAGGGGGTGTGCTGATGTCCCTGTTTGTCCCTGGCATTGACCTCGCCCTTCTCTCACAGGCTGTGGATGTAGTGGGCCAGGCAGGCAAGCCCAAAACCATCACTGGCTTCCAGACTCACACAACACCAGTGCTGCTGGCACATGGAGAGCGGGCAGAGCTGGCCACAGAGGAGCATGTGCCTGTGACGCCCATCCTGGAGGGATTTGTTATCCTGCGCAAGAACCCCAACTACGATGTTTGAGCCAAGGGGAAGCTGGGGGGTGGGTAGGTGGTTTGGGAGGGGAGGGAAAAAACCTAGTTTGTTTTTGTTACTGAGAGTCAAGGAAATAAACTATGCGGAGACTCTAGTCCTGTCATCCTCCCCTTGTGCTGGGAGTGTGGGCTGGGTTCTCATCCTTTTGAGTGTGCCTGTGGCCCATGGAGGCTGTGCACAGTGCAGACCCCAAGACGCAGGGCATGAGCACGGAGTTGTGGGGTGCTCCTAAACTTCAGCATCCAACTGTGCCCTGTGTGTGCACCTGGCACTGCCACATGTGCTCGGAGTGTGCAACTTCCCTTTAGCCCAGCATGGCCCATCCCTGGCTGGGACTGCCCTTCTGGGGGGGTCTTGGCTGGCAGCTTTCAGCTGCCCTTCCAGATGCACTGGGCTCTGCCATCATTTGGTGCTGCTCCAGAGCTGACATGGGGGTTAAAAGCGGTTGGGGGGAGGGGGGATGGAAGCCACATGGGAAGTATTTTTAGTGAAGAGGAAAGCCCTGCTCTGTGTCCAAAACTGACAGTGTCTGGACCCTGCTGTGCCCTAGCTGGGAGGGCAGGGGAGGATGTGTCTTGGTGGGAGTGGGGTGCTGCGTCCCAAGGGGCGTGGGATGCATGCAGGGTAGGGGTGAGGTGCTGTGTCCTGCAGGGTACATGGTGGGCCCCATGTGTCCTGTGGGTGTGAGGTGCTGGGTGGGTTCTGGACAGGTGCAGCTCCCGGCCGTGGGAGAGGGGTGGGTGCTGGATGGGTGCAAGTCGCGCATGAGAGCAGACCCTGGCTGGATGGTGGTCCCGGGAAGGTGCTGGTGCACGGGAGTGCGGCCACGGATGTGGTCAAGGCTGGATGGAGCACTGGTGGGTGCACGCCGGGGCAATGTCAAGTTCTGGGTGGGGGGAGGTCCTGGGTGAGGCCCAGTCCCACTGGTGCCAAGCACCGAATGGGTGCGGGTGCCGGCGGTGCCGGTCCCTGGGTCGCTGTGGGCCCCGGGTGGTGTCAGGCCCCGGGTGAGCGTGCGTCCCGAACGGTGCCGGTGCCAGATGCGCCCACTCGCCACGTGACCCTGCACGGGCTGCGCGGCGGCGGGCCCGGCCGGGACGGCGGGCGTGGCTGCCGGGCGTGGCTGCCGGGAGGGGGCGTAGCCATGCGGACCCCGGCCTCCTCTGGGACGCGCGGGGGCTCGCCCCGCCCCAGCACGTGACCGCAGCGGCGGGGCGGGCGCG
>VWPU01027061.1:0-30863 GCA_013398955.1 Callaeas wilsoni
AGCGCCAGGGGGCGCCGCCGAGCGCCCGCAGCCGGCCCGGCTCTGTGGTGCCGCCGCCATGGGCGCGGAGCGGGAGGCGCGGGCCTGCGCCGCCTTCTACGGCACACGGGGCCTCGCCCCCACGGTGCTCTCCTGCCTGCGCTGCCTGCGGCACTTCGCGGGGTAAGAGGGCGGGCGCCAGGGAGGGAGCTCCCGGTATCCCCCCGGTTGCGGGTGCGTCGGGAAACCCCCGGCGCGGAGCGCCCGTGCATGCCCCCGGCGCGGGTCGGGCGGGAGGAAGGGAGGCAGTGTGAGACATCGATAGCCAGCAAGGGGTTCGAGCCACGCTCACGTGCCCCCCATTCCCTTCCAGCCTGCTCAGCAGCAGCAGGGCTGCGGTTTTTAGGATTTTCGAGCCCTTCTGCTCCACCAAGGGCTCGCATGCGCTGAGCTTTGAGGATTTCGTGTAGCTCCCCGCCCCCGCGCCGTCCCTCCGTCCTCGCTCCAGTGCAATGCTGAGTGCAGCTGGGAGAGAGGAGCATCGCAAGCTGGGGCACTCCAACCCTAACATCTACCAAGCTGGAACACCCCTACCCCAATCCAAATCAAGCTGGGGCACCTCAGTCCCAGATCCCACTGAGTAGGGGTATTCCCCGACTACAAACTTCACTGAGCCACTGGATCCTCACTCCCATCATTGTCCTGTTCCAGGAGTACTGCCAAGAGATGCAAAGAGAAGCACCTGGAGGAGGCTCTCCAGCTGACGCGGGTGCTGAGCGAGGGTCTGCAGGCGCTGAGTGAGGCAGAGGCACGACCCCTGCTCCGCTGTGTCCTGGCTTTCCAGATGGAGGCAACCAGCAGCTCCAGTTCCTTTCAGAAGCTGGAACAGGTCTGTAAGGCATTTGACTGGGCTGGCTTTGCCCACTACTGGCACGGTTCTGGAGTTTTCCAGCATCCTTACCTGCAAAGGAGCTCGGAGGTGCTGCAGGCTCCCCCAGTAGCACTCGGCAGCTGATGTCTCCCAGGGGTCTGGGCAGAGCAGCTGACTTGGGGTGTCTCTTGGCAGATGGTGACCCAGCTGGCAGTGGGGAAGGAAGCCCTGTTGGCCCAGGAGGTGGAGATGCTGCTGGCTGGCCTGGCACTGCGGGGAGAGGTGAGAGAACCCCGACTGTGCAGTGGCATTGGTTTTCACGGGGACTTGGCTGGAGCCTATGTGTCACAGGGACCTCCTGGTTTGGGCTGCCTCCAGTTCTTCCTTTTCTACCATTCTGGGGATTTGGCCTTGCTTGCATCTGGCAACATGTGGCTGCCTATCACACCAGTCCTTTGCTCATCCGTAGGGCAGCTTCTGGCACTGGCAGCACCCTCGTGCCCAAGGCACTGAGCCCTAGCATGTTGTCACACAGGACAAACTATGCTTCTGTCCCTGCAGGTGCTGTCTCCTGGGGACCTTCAGTCAGGTCAGTCTCTGTTCCTTCCCTTCCGGGATTTTCTCCCAGCTCACACCACCAGTGCACAGGACGCTTCCTGCCAACCCAAACTGGGTCCTCTGTGCTCATGGGATGGGGAGCGGGGATCAGCTGCATCCATGTGATCTCTGCAGAGGTCCCAGCAGCATCCAGTGCTGTGCCCACCCACAGCTGGAAACCAGACAGGCCAAAGGATCCCCTGCATCCCAGCCCCGTTCTTACCTCACTTACCGACAGCACGGCCCTTGCTGAGCCGGGAGCGCGGCTGGCTGCAGGAGGGCCGGGGGCTGACGCTGTCCCCTTGCCCGCAGTGTCCATGTTCCTGGAGGAGAGCAGCCTGGGCCGGCAGCACTGGCGGCAGAACCTGGCCCTGCTGCTGCAGCGCCTGGCCACCACCCTGCACTGGGTGCTGCGGGGCCAGCCCGCACCCGGCAGCACGTGGGGCTACCTGGTCATCAAGGTAAGAGCCACACTGGGGAGCAGGGGAAGGATTAGTACCTGCAAGGACTGGCCGGCCACTGACAGCCATGTCCAGAGGGATGTAATGCATCGAGCTGCTTTGAATGGCCATTCCTGGGGATTGCTGCTTTTTCAGAGGTAAGGAATACTGATCATGCCTGTGGCACCTCCTGCTCCTCCAGGCCTGCCTCCAGATCTTCCAGGCGCTGCCAAAGGACGTGGCCCCCCTGGTGTGGAGCACATCAGGGAAGAGTGAGACCCTGCAGAGTCTCTTGGGACTGCTGCTGGAGGTGGCTTGGGGGAAGGTATGTACAGCCCTGGGAGGGATGGAGCTGCCTGTCCCAAGGAGCAGAGCAGTGCTGTCCTTCCTGGGTGCTTTCCCCATTCCCCTCCCCAAGGCAAGGCTGCAGACACAGCTCAGTGTCTGTCATGTCTGGGAGACCCTGTGTAGCTGCTTGCAGGGGCAGTTAAATGCAGTTGGAGTTTAAATGACGTTTTGAGTTGTGCCTTTGCCTCCCTGAAAGTCCAGGCCCTGAACAAGGACACGAGGCTGCTGGCGGGCACAGCCCTGAGCATGTTGGTGAACACGGCCCTCCGGCCCCAGTGTGGGGCCAGTGCTGTGCTGACCCTGTTCCAGCTCCCCAGCCGAGGTGCGTGCTCCATCCCGAGCTGGGGACAGCCTCTGGCAAAGGGTGACAGGCATGTTTGGGTGTGAGGGGACGGAGGCTGGTGCCAAGCTGGACTCTGCTGCTGTGTCTGTCTGTCTCCGGTCACCTCCCATGGACGCTCTGGAATGAGCCATGGCAGTTGCTCTCAGAGCAGCTTTTGGTTTTGCCACCTTCCTTCCATCCAGTGCAGCCATTTCCCAGCAGGCATTGGAGAGATGAAGTTTGGGGAGCTGGTGGTGGAAGTGCCCCCTGTCCTAGAAGCAGATGGGCTGGAGAAGCTGGTGCTCACCAGAGGTTTGCTGACGTGCTGCAAGATGGACATACTCAGCTGCCAGCTGGAGGGCTTCCCCCATAAGGTAGGAGAGCTCAAACCTAGCAGACAGGGCTTGGGGGAACCCTTGGAGAGGGCCAGCAGCCACCTGTGGTGCCTGTAGATCCTTGGGGGATGAAGCCAGGCTGTACCCCTCCACACCTGCAGCTCTGTGCATCCTGCTGAGCACAGCCAGTTAGCCAGGAGCCTGCTTTTTCCAGACATCCAGGCAGAGATTTCTCTCTCCTGGGGGGCTGGGGAACAAAGCCGTGCCAAAAGCCCCTACGCAAGCAAAGCAGTGTTCACCCTGTGCTCTCATGGCATGAACCTGGGGCTGGCCCTGCAGAGCACAGCTTCAGCTCTGCCCACCTCTAGCCTCTCCCAAGTCCTCACGAGCTGAGGACTTCCAGGCAGGGAGCAGAGGTGAGCTCTGTAAGAGCAGGAGAAGCAGGCAGCACTCTCCTTGCCTGTCTCACGGCAGGGTTTTCTCACCCTGGAAATCCTGTGCCTGCCTGCTCGCTGAGCCGCTGTGCTCCTGCAGGCCTGCCTGCTGCTGGACATGGTCTTTCCTGCTGTGTGTACCCTGACCAGGGAGCAGAAGGACTGCCACTACTACTGCTTCCAAGGTAGGAGACAGTGACCCTGCCATGGCAAGGAGGTTTGAATGGTTCACTGTGCTCATGACGCACGGAGCCCCTGTGTGCTTCATCTTCTCCCAAGGAAGATGCTTTCCTGGGTCTTGGTAGCTGGTTTGGAATCTGCTATTAATTTCAGTTGCAGCCCAATGGACACTAACCCTCTTGGGGTCTTGTGTACCTAACAGAGGAACTACTGCCCCTGCACGCAGGGTCCTTAAGCCCACAGCCTGTGCTGGGTCTGCTGCAGGCGCGTCTGGGGCGAGGGCTGCAGCAGAGCTCTCTGTTTTGGCAGCCTGTGCGCTGTGGCTGCAGCGCCTGCGGGAGGGCCTGGCTGCCCTCTGGCACCTGACGGGGACCCGCATCCTGGCCCAGGACACTGAGCTCCTCCAGGAGGTCACCCAGCTGCTGTGGAACAACGCAGAGACCCCGGTAAGGACACGGTGCCAAAGGGCTGTAATGTGGCAGCCAGGAACAGCTCTTCCTTCACCTGCCTCAGCTGCTGTCCCCAGCCCGTAACACACCCCTGCCTGTTTCAGCTCCATCAGCCAAATACACTCCCTTGCCTGCAGCTGCCAGGGCAGGGGCAGTCACACTGCTGAGGTCGTGGCATTCGTCACACACAGGCTCTAAAGGGCCATGTCCCGATGCTTCTCCTGCCATGGGACAGCAAGACACGAGAGGGAGGCCACCCTAACTGCCCTGTTTGCTGTCCTCCTCCCACAGGTGGAAGGGGTGTCTGAGTTCATCCACAGCTCCTTCAGATTGCTCCTGGAGATCTACCATCTTGAGTGCCAGCACTTCCAGGACCAGGAGAGACCCTTCTACCAACAAATGCTGCAGAGGGTGGTCTCAATGCCGTGGCAGATCAAAGCAAAATACGTGCCTCTGTGTGCCATCATCCCCTATGTGGGCAGCCAGCAGGTAGGGAAGGCAGGGGTACAGGGAGTCTTGGTCTCAGCTGGCTCTGCTGGTGAGGTGACACAGCCTCTGTCCACTGCCTGTCACCTTCTACTCAGCTCAGTTGTGTGGGCAGGCAGCCTTCCCACCCAGAGGGGCTATTTTAGCATTACCCAAGGGATAGCATCCCTGGGGTAGTGAGCTGCAGCAGTGCATCCCTGGGGAGTGCCAGTGGGAGGGGAAGCTTTGCCTGTCAGTGCCCACCAAAAGCTGGCTAAAAGCAGCTTGAGGTACCAGAGATGCTAGTGCCGGGGGTGACTGCAGCGTGGCCTGTACCCATCTGTCCTTCCCCCAAATGCAGCTTTCAGCCCGACAGGGTGATGAGGGTCACATGCCTTTCTCCCAGGTGCTGGATGCCTACCCAGACCTGCCACAGCACCTCCTGAGCTGCCTCTCCACCAACCACCTGTGTCCCGCCGCCGCCGAGGTCTACAAGGTCCTGGTGCGGCAGCAGTGCAGAGACTGGCGGGACGGGCAGCGGGGCACAGAGGTGGCCCTGGCAGAGCAATGGGCGCTGTGCTGGCTCCCCCTGCTCTCCCAGGCCCTCTGCTCCCCCCTGCCCATCCTGCAGAGCAACGCTGCCAACCACCTCCTCGCCTGGACCCTGCGGCAGCTCCCAGCCACCCAGGCACCGCTGGCCGCCCAGTTTGGTGGCCAGGACACGACGTCACTCCGGGCTTGGGTGTCTCTGCTGAAAGCACAGAAGAGCGTGGCGGGGGCCCTGCCGCTGGGGGATGAGGCGCTGGAGCGGCTCTCCCGCTGCCTGGGCGCTCGCGAGGAGGGCGTTCGGCTGGCAGCGCTGGGTCTGCTCTGCTGCAGTCCTAACACCAACCAGCCCCTCTCGGGCACCGAGCTGCAGCTGCTGCGGGAGTTCCTGCCCCTCAACCTCAACTGCGACTCGTCCTCGTTCCGGCAGCTGCTGCAGGCAGCGGTGAGGAAGGCGCTGGTCCGGCTGCGGGACAGCTCGCTGGCGCAGCTGCGGGGGAAGGTGCCGCGAGGCACCGGGCCGGGCGAGGGAGCTGGGCAGCTCGCCCAGGCAGTAGGTGAGGCGGCCACCCAGCACCTCCACCACAGCCCTGGGAGTTTTACGTGTGCTCGGCATCCCTCGCTGCTGTGCTGTCTGCCCACAGGCTTTGTGGAATGGCTGCTGCAGCTCAGCATCGCCTCGCTCAGCCCAGGCTCCAACTACCAGAGGAGGAAGACAGCTCTGCTCCTCCTGGCCGCTGTTTTGGAGACCTGCACAGACACCTGGAGTCCCGACAGGAAAAAAGGCCAGCCCCCACGTGAGTACAGGCAAGCTGCCTGGAGTATCGCCCTCAGCTGTGGGGATACTCCCAGCCAATCCCATCCCACCACTGCATGTCCCCATCACAGGGACCATGGCCACGCTGCTGAGCTACGCCAGGCAGAGCGGCTGCTGGGACTTCTTCTCCCAGCCCAATTTGTTGGCACTGCTGAGCTGCCTGCAGGACAGCACTAATGAGGTGAGCCTCGTAGAGCCACGGGGAGGTCATAAAGATGCCTGCCTTGGCCTCGAGCAGGCTCAGAGAGGAAGCCCACCATGCTTCCCATTCTCCCATGTCCCACTTTTCCCCATGTCTTCTCTGTCCTGGCAGATCAGAGACTTGGCCTCGGAGCTGCTTGTCCGCTACTTCCCCGCCACGTTCCCCGAGCCCATTGCCCTGGCTCTCTTCCAGCTGGCCCAGGACAGCCTGGGCAGCCCCCGAGTGCAGGAGGCTGAAGCTGGAGCTGTGCTGATGAAGACCATCCTGCAGAAGTATGAGCTCCTGGCATCTCCCTCCCTCTCCCTGTGCTGCCACAGGACGCTCCAAGAGCGTGTTGGCAGCACTGGTGCCTCACCAGTCTGTGTTCATAGATGGGGTTTGCAGTAGCCTGGCAGTGGGGAGCTGGGGAAGGTTGAGGAACAGGAGTCTGCACTGGGGGAGGAAGGAGCTGCATAGCACAAGATGGGCAGGAAATTCCCTGGTACTCACAGCGGGATCTGTCTGTTGCTGCAGGTCAGACAGTGGCACCATGAAGAGCTTGTCCCTGGAGGCTGAGGCAGCCCTGACGCTGCCCAGCCGAGGGCTGTGCTTCGCCCAGCACCTTCTCCACGTGCTGCAAGCCCAGTACAAGGTGGCGTGCCAGGACCTGCTGCGGGCAGCAGCCACCGCACCAATGCATGGTACGGCCTCAGCCAGGCAGGGCAGGGCAGGGAGCAGCTCCTGCAGCAGCTCCCTGGGAACTGGAGCAGGCCAGAATCATGGCAGGACTCAGGCCATAGCTCGTTGCTGGTGCCACATCCTTGCCTCAATTTCCCTGTTTCAGCACTCCCCCTGCCTTGCACACCCCTCACCCAGGGCCCTGTTGAGTCCCCTGCCCCTGAGCCACGTCAGCCAGAGGCTCAGGCAGGAGAGCCAGGGCTGTGCTGACACCACAGTGAGCAGAGGTGGGTGCTCTGCAGGAGCCATCGCAGCCCTGCGCAGGTGCCTGCTCCAGGTGCCGGAGGTGGCCGTCTCCATGCAGGCAGCAGAGTTGGTGCAGAGCTGGCAGGAGCTCCTCACCCGCCTCGTCACCTTGTTGAGAGACATCACCTCCTTCCTCCTGGGTGCTCTGCAGAGCCAGCAAGGCCCCGGTGCTGATGAGCAAGGTGAGTGTGTCCCCATGGGGACTGAACCAGCCCTGGGAACCATCCCTGGGAACCACTGACAACTCCATCACAGTCATTCTTGGCCCAGCAGCCCTCCAGCCTGATGGGAATGCACTTGCTTTGGGCTCAGTGCCTCTCGCAGGGGACCATGGTGGGGCTGGGCCTGGCTTTGGGTCCCTTTCTTAACTCCATGGAAGAAGAGCAGCACTAGAGGCAAAAGCCTTCCATAAGCAGTGAGGCACCTGCCAGATGACAACAGCTGGGAGAGGAGGGGCTGGCAGAGCCCTTACAGCAATGACTTGGAAAGAGCAGTGGGCAAAGTGCAGCTGCAGTCCTGAGTGGGGCAGGTGGCAGGGCAGGAGCCATTGCCATTTGTGTGCATTTTGACAGGGGACTGCAGGTCCTCCCAAACTCCAGCAGCATCCCCCTCCCTGCTCAGACCACGTTTTTCCTTTTGCAGCTGCTGCCCCATCGTTTGCAGAGATGGGGAATGCCATTGGCTCCCTCATCATGCTGGGGAAGGGCCAGGGGCAAGAGGAAGAGCAGGGTGACTCAATCCTGCTGTCAGAGGAGCACAACCTGATCCTGACATGCTGCTGGGTGTCAGTGAAGGTGGGGACCCCTTCTCATGGCACTGGGAGAGGGGCAGCCCAGCATGGTGCCCATCACCCAGTCCGGCCCAGCTGCTGGTTCCCCTCCCCTTGGGGCATTCATCCTTGCTGGGAATGAACATGGGAGAATTTCTGTCCTTACCTCAGTGCTCTCACATATCCTCACCCCCTTCCAGGAAGGCTGCAACTACCAGCCTCCCCAAAAGCAGCCCCCTCCCTGCCTGCCCTTACAGAGCCCAGCTTCTTCCCAGGCACTGATAGGCCCCTGCTGTGGCAGAGCCAGGCATCCCTGCTTCTCCTCCTCCCTGCCAATCTTGCTGACCTTCCTCTCCTTCCCAGGAGATTGGGCTGCTCCTGGGGGGCCTGGCCAAGCTGCTGCTATCCCCAACACTGCCTGCCGAATCGGGGCCCCTCCTGCCGCTCCCCACCCTGCAGATGGCTACCAGGGTGTTCCAGGAAATCCTGCTGCGGTGCCGGCACTGGGTAAGAACGTATCTGAGCCCTTAGCCACCCCTCCAGCCCTGTCCCCGCCCTGGTACACTGGGGTGGAAGGAGGGTGAGTGCAGTGGGGCAGGGTCTGCTCTGGGGCAGGATGTGGGGATGGCTGGAAGCCTTGGGATCCCAGTGCCAGACCCCATCTCATCCCACCATCACATCTTCTCACTTGCTCTTCCCCTTTGCAAAGAGTTTCCTGGGGCCATGGAGGGGCTGGTGGGTGAAGCCTTTGGGGTGCTGGGCCTGACACTGCTCTGCCCCAGGGAGCAGTGGAGGGCTGCAGCATGGGCTTCACCAAATTCTGTGCTGCTCTGCTGAACCATCCGGATCCGGAGCTGCAGGCCATCCCACGGGCTGTGCTGGAGCAGGTACAGTACTCATTGTGCCCCTTGTTTCCCGTGTGCCCCAGGGAGCCCCAGGATCGTTTCTCAGTGTCCCCACTCCCTGGGGCAAGCACCCTCTGGCAGCTGAGATGCTGATGCGCGGCTGGTGCTGCTGATGCTGTCCTTGCAGGGCAGCTGCAGGTTCCAGGTGACAGGTTTCCAGCCACATCTTAGGTGGGTTTTGTTTCTCTGTCAGGGCTTGGAAGCGCTGAGCGGGCCCCGGAGCAGCTCGATCACGCGCCGTGCTGCCGGCTTCCCCATGCTCTTCCTCTGCATCGTCAGCGGGGAGGCCCCGGCGCAGGCTCGGCCTCTCCTGACCTGCTGCATCCAGACACTGCTGACCTTGGCCAGCACGGCACTGCCACAGGACTGGGACCAGACCCTCGACCTCCCGCAGGTGAGTGTGGTGCTCCTGGCTGCTGGAGCCCCTTTGGAAGGAGGGTGATCTGTGCCAGGTCCCCTGAAGGGAGCTGTGCCAGGTACCCAGCGTGAGACCACGAGAACTCGGAGTGAGCAAAACCCCACAGCCCTGGTCGTGCTGTCCAGCCCGGCAGCCTGGGAGCTGACAGCCTCTTGGCTCCCCTGTCTTTTCCCACCATCTTCCCCCGACACGGTAGCACGAGCCCCCTCCCGACATGGTGCCACTGTGCTCTCCCCAGGTGTGTGCCCTCCACGTGCTGCAGACGCTGGTCCGTGGGGCGGGGCTGGGCGGGGCGGTGCTGTGCCACTCCACACCCATGATGGCCCTGGCACTGCGGGGCCTGGGCTCCCCGTGCTGGGCCATGAGGAATGCGGCCATCCAGCTCTTCAGTGAGTACTGACAGAGAGAGATCCCACAGCCCCCAGGGTTCGGAGCCTGTGTGGAGTGAAGTGCTGGGGCTTGGCAGGGTTGAATGGGACCTGACAGTGCTTTTTCTGTCCCTGCAGGTGCCCTCACCTCTCGGCTGCTTGGACAGCCATGGAGCCACAGGGATGGCTGCCCATCAGAGGGGCTGAGCCTGCACGCCTTCCTCGGGCAGCACCCAAAGCTGGGCGCTGTGCTGCTCAGAGAGCTCAAGGTGGCCACAGCACCCACATCTGGGGGGCCCCGCCTGCACCCTGCACTCCACGCCATCCTTACCCTCCTGGCCCAGCTGCAGCCTGGCGCTGACAGTCCTGGCAGGTATGGGGGCAGTGGAGATGCTCTGCATCAGCCAAGGGCTCTTGCAATGGGAAGGGCTCCCATGGTGCCGAGGCTGGCCCTGGCTCTTTTGAGATTTTACTCCAGCCAGAGCATCACCACGTGGTGCCCTTTTTGCTCCACAGTCCCTCTGCTCCCTTCCTGGGGCCACTGCTGGGGCTGGCAGAGAGCCCCATCTACGCCGTACGAGCGATGGCTGCCAAGGCTCTGGTGCCTGTCGTCCCCCCAGCTCAGCGCTGCAGGCTCCTCCTGCAGCTGGCCCAGCAGCTCCCCGCAGCACCCGGACAGATCCGCTCGCACAACGCCGTCCATGGGCTCCTGCTGCAGATGCGAGCGCTGCTGGCCTCCGCCACAGGCACCGGGCGGTGAGTGTTGCCGTGCTGTCTCCCCAGCTGGGGTCACTCTGTGCCAAATACAGCCTTTTGGGCACAGAAGGGTGCCCAGCTCGGCACTGTGCCCCGTGGTAAGGCCGTGTCTCCGCGCAGGCTGTCCGCCGAGGTGCTGCACCCTGTGGCTCTGCAGCTGGAGGCGCGGGGCTGGCTGCTCACCCCTGCCCAGCGCTGCCCCCTCGTCCGTGCCGCCTTCCTCCACGTCCTCGCCCTCCTGCCCACGTCCTTCAGCCCTGGCTTCACCCAGTACATCCATGACACCATCAGTGCCAAGCTGGGCAGCCTCCCGCAGGGGGGAACGTCAGGCTGTGCCGAGCCACAGGTATCGCTTCCTGCCAGGAAAATCACAGCCATGGCCTGACTGGCAACAGGCCTGGGCAGGGGGACCCATTGCTCCAGGCTGAGCACTGGAAAGGGAATCCTGTTTTTTTCCTGCAGGTGGGCTCAGCCTTCCTCCACCAAACCATGGCCCACTTCATGTGCAGCGAGGCAGCCCGGCTGGCGGACAGCGAGCGGATTGCTGCTGTCTGTTCACTTCTCCAGCAGCCCAATCCTGACATCCAGCTTGCCATCCTGAGCTGGGTGATCGCTGGAGAGGGAGGAATGTGCAAGGAGGTGGAGAACGCTCTTGGGCTGACATTGCTGGTATGATGGGGCTCAAAATCAAGTAAAGTGGGGGGGCCCCAGTGCACTATGCAGATGGGACCCCTGAGATCCCATTGCTGAGAAGCTTGGTGCTCCCCAGGCTGAGGGTGCATGGGTGCAGGGCACTTGCCCGGTCCTAGGTGCTAGGACCACTAACCACGTACCTTCTTTCCCATCATCAACTAGGAGAGCTTGCGGTCGGTGCTGCAAGAGAGAGGGGACAAAGAGTTCCTGAGATTGTACCTTGAGGCTTTGCTGCATCTTTACAGAGATCCCTCATCATGGTCCCAGGAAGCTTCCAGTAAGCTCCAGGGCTCCTCAGCATTATGCCTGGAGATGCTGCTGCACATGGTGGAGGCTGAGTGTCCTGGGCCTGATCTCCTCTTCCAGGCACTGTGTGCTGCCAGCCTGCTGCTTGCCCACTGGTAGGTCCCTGCTGCTGCTGGGGGGCTGCCCAGCTCTTTAAACAGATTCTTCCTTAGTCCTTGCTAGAAACAGAGCCATGACTTCTCTCCCATAAATCACAGCATTGCACCTGGCTCCTGGGCAGGGCAGCCGGTGGCCTTTGGTCCCCTGGCTGGAGCAGAAAGGTGTGCTTGAATTCACTGACCTTCCCTGGCCTCTGGCAGGTTTGAGGATGAGGATGGCGCGCTCGTGGAGCGCTGGTGTGCGGCGCTGGAGGAGTGCAGCCAGTCCACTTGGTCCGAGGTGCTGCGGCTGGCAGCTGCCCGCTCCCTGCGCGTGGCGGGGGCCGACGTGGTGCGGCAGTCCCTGCGTGCTGCCTGTCCCTCGCTCGTCCGTGTGGCTCTGCGGTAGGTCACTGAGCCCATCCCTGGGGATGGCTGTCCTTGCAGCCAGTTCCCGCAGCACTGCTCCCTGCAGCCCCAGCCCCAGCCTGCTGCAGGTCAGTGGACTCTGCAAAGGGTGTCCCCTGCAAAAACTCAAGGGTATTGAAGAAAACCCCACTCATTCAAAAATCACTGGCACTCCAGAGCTCACAGCCTACAAAAACATGTGTGGGTGGCATTTTAATACAAGCAGCCAGTCCCTTATGAGCAGCAGGTGGCATTGCTGAGTCCCTCAATTCCCGGCACAGCCCCTACCACCCCAAGCTCCAAGCTCTTGGGTGGTGGCTCTGTCTTTCAGAGTCCAGGAGAAAAGTCCTTCAGAGAAGCATTCCTCTGAAGTCTCATCCTTCCCTCCCGTCCAAGCAGGCTAGGATGCTTTGGAGCATGCAGTATGCTTCCCTTCCCTTCTCTTCCCTTTCCTCAGGCTGATAAACATGGCCATTCACCTTCTGCAAGATGAGGAGCGGGAGGTCCGGCATGAAGCCTCAGGTTTCGCCAGCCTCCTGCGGCAGAGTGCAGGGGAGCCGCTCCGAGATGGCTGCATTGTTGTGCAGGACAATGTGGGGCTCCAGAGCCTCCTGCAGCTCATTCTGGGAGAGTTTGGGGAGCACCCTGAGACCTTCAACTCACTACTTCAACACATCCCCATCTTAGATCTCAGGAGTGTCGTGGAGGAGCTGGAGGCCAACAAGTGAGTTGCTGGACCTGTGGACTGGCATGAGGGAGTGTGGGGTACCACAGGGCCAGCCCTTGGCTTCACTCACACCTCGGCTTTCCTCCCCAGAGCTGCCAGCCTGTACAAGGAGGATGAACCCAGCGTTTTTGCGGAGCCAGCTGTCCTGGCACGGCAGCTGCTCCCTGTCCTGGTGCAGCTCCTGGAGAAGGCTCCCACTGGCAGCCCACTCCATGCCTCAGCTCTGCAGTGGTTGGAAGCCACAGGCCCCGGTGTGCTGAGGGACCTGCAGTACTGCAAACACTGCTGGAGCCAAGGTATGGTGAGCATGGAGTGCCTGGGACAAGCAAACAGTGTCCTTGTTCCCCAGGCCAGCCCTGCTCAGGGAGACCCCACCACACTCACGGCTCCTTCACCCACTCTCTCCACAGGGACCGCTGTCCACTGGGGGATGAAGGCGCTGGGCTGTGCCAAGCTCCACACAGCCCTGGCTGTGCTGCTGGTGCGGGCCCGGCTGGTGGCACAGGTGCTGCAGCTGCTGGGGGAAGGTGCCACCGCCATGCCAGGGCTGGGCTATGGCACACAGGAGTTGGAGCAGGAGCTGGAGCTGGTTCAGGGGCTGCTGGTGCAGCATGGGCTGGCGCCTGTGCCAAATCAGGACGATGCACCAGGAGAGCTGGGACCACCGTTGGGGACTGACAGCTCCAGGCATGCAGCAGTGTGACCCGAAATCCTGCAGCCCTGTCCCTCCATTTGCTGGATGCTCTCTCTGACCAGCAGCCAGGCCTGCAGGTTTGGTGGTGTAACTCAGGAGAACCCCACCCACAGTGCAGGACACACTTTTGTTCCCAGTTTCCAACTCGCCAGCTGAGGACTCCAGTGCAGCATTGCCTTGGCCCATGTCCATGGCTTCCTCGCCCTCAACTCTGGCTGGCAGGAGGGGACCTGTGCCCCAGAGCTCTCACATCCCCTCGTGCTCAACTCCGACCACCTGTTTTTTTAACTAGCGCTTTGGTCCTTGGCCGATCTGGGCTTTTATCCCAAATAAAGAGGCCAAGAACATTCCCAGTGTTGAAGCTTTTTAATTTCCCTGCCCAGGAGGGTGGTGTGAGAGGGGCATGCAGGAGCCAAACGCGTCCTGGGGCAGCAAACAGGCAACAGCCGCTGGCTGCAGTGGAGCAAGATCCAGCCCTGGCATGGCACGTGTTCCCACCACAGGCTCTGGTAACACCACCCAAAGCTGGAGGAGAGAGCAGACCCCACCAGCAAGGTCCTGTGCTGGGCAAGGAGTGGGGAAGGGCAGCAGCACCGAGCCCAGGCTCATTCCTCCCCGTGGGGGCTGCCGAGCCCCATGGCTGGAACTGGACACTGGCACCATCGCTCACGTCCAGCCTCCAGGTGTCTGTTTAATTTCTCTCTGCAAAGCCCAGCAGGGCTGAACTGCCCTGCATGGCTCACCTGATACTGCAGTGAGGGAGCTCAGACTAGAGGAAGGATGCTGCCTCCATCCCCACTTCGCTTGCCAGTCACAGCTCATTGAAAGTATGATGTCATGGCTGGGCGTGGCATCATCACACCATGGCACCACCACATCATCTTCTCACCCAGACTTAACCTTATCGTGCTGTTCTTCTACCATCAATCACCACGCTTTAGCATTTCCCTTACTTTTAATCTTTATAAGAAGGGGTTTTCCAATCTTCAACAAAATAATTAATGGAAAACGGAGCTGGCTCCAAGGGTGAGCAGCAAACCTGCAGAAAGGTGAAATTATGAAAGAGACATTTTTATTTCATTCCCCACCTCCCCAGCAAGGAGTGGTGCCATGGGGAGGCTCAACTCACCTTCCCATGGGGATCCTACACGAAGATGAGAGCTGGTGGGGAGCAGACACAGCCCTCCTGCAGGCCCTCCTGCACCCACGAGCCCTGGCACCCCACCACAGAAGCGGCCACCCAAAATGTCCTGGAAGGGAAGATCACTGGGGTGTGCCATTAATAAATACAATTTTAAAAAATTAAATATAGTTTTATATATGGGTTTCTATTATATATATAATAATGGCAGTCAGACTAGATGATCATTGTATGTCCCTTCCAACAGAGATATTCTATTTAAATATGTTTATATTATAATATTGGTTTATAGGACTGATATTATAGGAGCAATATAGGACATATTGATTTATTTAATAATATGATGGTATACTATAATATTGTGGCATATTTTAACATAATTATAGCTTTGTATACAAATACTATAATTAGAATATAAAAGGAAAATGCCTTAGAGGCAGGGAGACACGTTCCTTAGGAGAGATCCCGTGGTGGGGATGCCACAAATTAGCACCTACCTGGCTCCTTGCAGCCCGTGCCCAATGCAGTGGGGACGGCGGTGGGACAGATCCCCCCAGCATTCCACACACACCTGCTTGTCCCGGTGCAGCCGGCGGCTCCAGGCTTGCCCACGGCACGGGGGTCCTACCTGCGTCAGGCGGAAATAGCCGCAGTAGCTGGGGAGAGGGGAGCTGGGGGGGGGGAAATGGGAGGAGAAAAGACGGAAAATGGTGGTCGGAAGGTAGGGCAGAGGTTGTGGTGGTTTCTTGATGGATTGGAGTATAAAGGGGATGTGGGTTGGAGAGCGGGGCAGAGGGGCCTTGGCTGGGGAGGTGAGAAGGGTAACGGCCCGGGGGGTGCAGAGGGATCATGGTTTGGAGGGTGGGAAGGATAATGGTTCGATGGGGCATGCAAAGGGCCATGGTTTGGGGCAGGGAGAAGAGTAATAGCTGGGGGAAGCAAAAAGGCCCTGGGTCTGGGGGTTGCAAAGGAGCCATGACGGCCGGGGGCGTGCAGGAGGGATCCCGGCTTTGGGGAGGGGGGTTACAGAGGGACCCCTACTCCACACATACCCAGAGGGCCCCTCCGGCAGTGGCAGCCCAGCTCTTCGCCAGGGATCTCTGAAGTCCTGGCTGAAGGAGTTGGGGAGTATCTTGGCTACCTCTGGCAGAAGAGCAGCTGTGAGGGGCGCGGGGCTGATTAAAGGCACCCCGGGACGGCAGCACATGGGGACGACCCCGCAGGAGGGCAGCGGGCAGCCCGCGTTACCTTTGGCCGTCCCGCAGGTCGGGTGCTGCCCCAGGCAGCCGCGGCGCTGCTTGAGGTCAGGACAGGGATCCCCTCCGTGCCGGGGCGGCACAGTGACCTGGCGGCTGCGGGCCCTGCTGCCAACCCCGCACGGGGAGCTGCACCCGCTCCACGGCCCCCAGGGCCCCACAGCACAGCCCACCGCTGCCAGGGAGGGAGGAGAGGGAAAAGAAAGCGTTTCAGTGTCATGAGAAATGAAAAGAGCAGAGCGGGAGGATGCAGCACAGGGAACGGGGAGAGGGAAGGAAGGACAAGGGCCAAAGTGACCCCAGCAGCCCCTTCTTCCCTGACCCCTGCCAGTGTAGGGGCATTGTGAGCTGCTTCCGCAGGACCTTATCCCTGTGTGCATCGCGCTGAGCTGGGACCCCGCTAATCTCCCCGGAGATTAGGAAGGGCTGACTGCTGCAATTGTCCCGGCGGCCGTGGCCGGCGCCTGCCTGCCCAGATTTGGGTCCCCACGGCAGGCTGGCTCTGCACTCCCCAAGCCCATGAGCCCTGTTCGGCACCCTCAGTTTGGAACCCTCCCGGTTCCCCTGTCCCTGTGCAAGGCACTGCCTGTGACAGCAGCAGAGGTGACACCGGGGCTTGTCCTGCTGGGTCCCACACTGACCACTCAGGCTTGCAGAGACAGCGCTGCCATCAGCTGCAGACCAGAGGCCACCCCTACGGGCTCTCTCACTGCACTGCGGCCAGCCAGACATTCACCATGGAGAAAGGGGACAACTGGGACATTGCTACAAACCCAGCCCAGCCGGCATCCCCAGACACATCCTGTTACCTCTCAAAGTACGGGGCTAGCAGGTAAGAGCAAACACTCGCCGCAGAGCACAGCAGCCCAGGCTGGTGTCCCCAGGCGCGGTTTGGCCAGTGCCACCCCCTCCGCCACTCACCGGCACGGCGGCACGTGGCGAGGTAGTCCTGGCAGCAGTCTCCCGTCCTCTGGCAGTACGAGTCGCAGTAGCAGTGAGCCCGGCGGGCGCCGGGGGCCCAGCAGGCGTTGTTCCTGCCGGGGCAGCAGCGGTGCCGGCAGCTGCCCGTGGCACCCACCAGACAGCCGGTGGCCAGCAGCCAGCCTGCCCAGAGCAGCGGGCCCCGCATGGCACCGGGAGCCCCGCGGGACGATGGCTCTGCCCCGCACCAGCGGACACTGGGTGAGGAGCGAGGGCTGTGCGGCTGGGAGCTCCGGCCGTGCCGCACCGCCCCCGGGCTGGGCGGGGGGACAAAGCCCGTTCCCTTCTGCTCCACCGCCCCACGCCGTCCCGGCCCTTGGCTCCATGGCAGGGCAAGCACTTCATACAATTAACCAGGGTTATTAATAAAGCACTGTGCATGAGACAACACAACCCTGGGAGCATCTGTGATTGGGCACTGCTGGGTTGGAGCTGATGCTCCTCCAGGAGCACCATCTCGGCATGATGGGGAGCCTCGTCCTCCACCCACACGGCAGGAACCACTCACTACCCACTCAGCAGAGCCCGGACGCCAACGCAGCTGCTAAAGCCAGACTGATTTTATTCAAATTGCGAATGTAAAACAATAATAATAATAAAAAAAAACTAATGCAACCCTCACTGGCTTCAGAGCCGAAAGCCGCAGGTAAACCGTGCCCAGGCTTTCCTCCTTCACCCTCCTGCGTTAAGGCTGAGCTCATCGCTGGCTACAAGAGGGAGGAGGGATGGGTTGAGCCCTGGCTCCTGCACCCCCAGCTCCCTCAGGGAGAAATTTGGCACAAATCCAGTGGGGCCAGCCTGGCACGGGCAGGGCAGGGCTCCAGCCCCACGGCCACAGGTGTTAGTGAGTCAGCGTGAAGCTCCAAAAGCTACGGGATTACCTACGGCACCACAGAGAGGCGGCGGGAGGGCAGATGTGGGGAATGTGGCAGAAGAAAGGGGTTTGCACCCCTGGCCGAGGGGCCCAGCCTGTGGCGTGGGGCTGCACCTGCTCGCCCTGGCTCACACACGTCTCGGCTGTAAACGGCACGTGAGGGGGCACCCAGCTCACCCCAACCCCAGCCCACAGAGAGCAGAACTAAAGGCCTGGCTGTATGTGCAATTTTGGGCAACGCCTGCTCAGCAGCCCAGGGCTGAGCAGGACCCCAGGGATGGGATGGGATGTTGCACGCCGGTGGTCTTACTGCTGGCAGGGAGGGAGGAGGGAGCTTGGGGTCACACCAGGGGGTCGCTGCCCTCCTGTCCTGGGGAGTGCAGGGCTGTTGGGCCCCCTTCAAGAACTGCTGTGACCCTGCCTGTGGCATCAACCCCACTGTCAGCTTGTGCTGTACAGCTTGGCATTGCACCCACATGGCTCGAGGGGTTTCTCAGTACCCCTAAAAGAGCTGCTCCCCAGGCAAGTCAGGAGCTCCTGGCTGCTGGGAGTCCCAAAGCCACTGTCCAAGGGACATCTCACCCTGGTTCAGCAGCACACACAGCTGATGTGGGGCCAGGGGAAAGTGTCACCAGGAGATTGGGGTGGGCATGACTGGGATGCTGGGGGTTGGGATGGTGGGATGCAGCTCCCTCCCTGCTCCTTTTAGCACACAACTAGTAATTTAACCTGCTCCAGAGCCTGTTCCTAAAGATAAAGGTGGCCAGGTTTGGGGTGTGCAGGGCAGACCTGGCCTCAGCAGCGCCGCAGGCGGGTGTGGGTTTGGTCTCTGCTCTCCAGCTGCAGCCCTGCGGGGCACAGGGGGTGGGGGCTGCCTGGCCCGGCCCCTCAGTCCGTTTTCCACACTTTGTTGAGGAATTTGACCACCTCATCATAGATGATGAAGACGATGGCCACGTCAAGACACACACGGCCCAAGCGAGGCACTGTGCCCTTGTAAAACCTGCCAGGGATAGAGAGGGGGGCCATGAGGCTGGGTGCCCTCACAGCCCCTTCCCTGCCCATCCTCCGCCCCTGCCACCCCCACTGCAGAGCTTACGCCAGGGGCCCTTCATGTTTCATGATCTGGTAGGCGCAGTCCCAGGTGTTCTTGTACTTGTGCGCTTCCAGCCCCTGTGGGAAGGGAAAAGCAGGATCAGAGGTCAGAGCCAGGGTTGCATCTGGGGGATTTCAGGGGAAAGGCAGAGAGCTGGGGGTGTGCCAGGAGGAAGTGATCGCTCTCCACTGCTGCAGGACATCAGACTCTGCAGGGACGTCCCCACCTCCCTGCAATCCCCATGCCTCAGGAGCAATCTCAGACATCTCCCAAACCAAACCTCGCTGGCATCGTGCGTCTGCCCCAGGGACTGCATGAAACAGCTCCCAGGCAGCAGGTGCCCCCAGCCTGCTGCAGGCAGAGCAGTCCCACACCGTGCCCAGGCACCGTACCTGCATCCTGGTCTTCACCACATCTAAGGGGGTGTTGCCGAAGACACTCGCAGCTCCAGCAAGGGCTCCAAACACCCCTGTTATGAAGGGGTTCATGGCCTTGTTGGGATTGTCCCCTGGGAAGGAAGAGAGGTTGAGGGCAGAGTGGTGGTGGGATTCCCATGTGCATTCCCGAGGGAGCCTGCAAGGAAGGTCCCAGGTCTGGCTGCTTGTGGTCAGGGTGCAGTGCTGAGATGGGGACTGTCCAGCAGCACCAGCCCCACAGAGCTCACGCCGCACCGCGGGGCTTGGCGTGGGTGTGAAAGTGATGCTCCAGCACCAGGACCCATCAGCAGCACAAGCTGCTGCCATCCAACCCCGGTTTTCATTTTCCTCCATTCCAAGTGGCTGAGCCATGAGAAATAAGGAATGTGGGGATGGAAAAACCATCCCAGCTCCCAAGGGTGGTTGGGGAGCCACATCCAGGGTGGCCTGGGAGGCCAAAGGCACCGTACCTTTGTACCAGTTCTTGAGGGAGGTCATGACGAAGAAGCGGATGGCCTGGTTTGATCCTTGCTTGAGGATGGTTGCAGTTAAGCCCTGGTAGGTCCCCTTCAGTCCTGCAATAAGGGGGTGTTGGAGGGGAGACCAGCCTCAGGTGGCAGAGAAAAATCTCCCCATGCTATCTGTCCCAGCCTGTGCCCATCGACCACCTCCCACCCCGTTCCCATAGCATGGCAGTACTCAGGGAGTCAGGGTACCACTTTCCTGGGACTCACCCTGCTCCCGAACGATCTCCCGGACGCCATGGAAGAAACCACGGTATTTGGGGTTGGCAGAGGTCTGGTCATGGATAAACTTCACCTACAAGGAGATGATGCACTTGTCCTGGCTGAGGTAAGGCAGATGTGATGGCCTCAAGGGGTGCCAGCCACCTCCTGCCTTGCTCCAGGGACGGTCCCAAGACCAGAGCCGACCCATGCAGCCAGGCAGCTCTGGGAGAGATCACGAGGGAAGCCTGTGCCCATGGCCAGCAGCATATTTTGCAAAGGAAAACCTGGGAAACTGCTGCTGCAAGCAGCCATGTGGGGCTTCAGCTCATAAAATGGGTGACAAGATGGGTCCTGGGTATGGGGCTCCTCCCTGGAGTGGGGAAGGGGCCAGGGCCACCTGACTTGACCTCCACAGGGCTTTCCGGCATCAGATCCTCCCCTACAAAACTATCTTGAGCAAATGCACGTAGCCCTCAGGTCCCCAGAAGTTGGGCATCCCTGGGTTTTGTCCCCTCCCAGCCCATCGAGGGGTGCCAAGGCAGGGGACAGTGGCAGCCACACCCACCCACCTTCACAGTCTCCATGGGGCAGACCACGGCCACGGCCTCAGCCACGCCAGCCCCCAGCCCGCAGATGAGGCCCCGCGTGCTGTCCAGCCGCCCCTGCTCGTCTCTCATCTGGTTGCTGAGGAACTCGAACATCCCAAACCTGCAAAGGAGTCACTGTGCCAACCTCTGGGCACCCAGACAGGGGGCTGCACCCCCCTGCTCTGGGTCTGTCTCCAGGAGCAGCTGCACACCCTCCCTGCCTGGGAAACCACCTGGCTTTGGTAAAATAGCAATGGAGACACCGAGAGCAAAGCCACCCCCTTTTTTGCTGCTGTTGGGGGTCCCCCCCACTCACCCCTTGCCATGGGGGCACATACCTGACGGCAGCCTTGGGGATGGAGCCGTACAACAGCGAGCTGAGCCCCCGGTACAGCCCCCGGATGCCATGGTCACGGACAGTCTGCTTCACACAGTCCCCTGCGGCAGAGCACAGCGGTGCCGCTGTCACCCGCCACGCCGAGCACCACCCACCACCGCCCCACCAAATCCCCCCAGCACCAGCTGGGCTCCCCAGGAGCCCCAAACCCAGAGGGGGGTTGCTCACCAATGCCCTTGTAGCGGGGAGGGTTTGCCTTCTCATCCAGCTGCAGCTGTGTCTTCACATACTCGGTAGGGAATGTGATACAGATCTCGATCCCTCCAGCCAGGCCACCTGCATGGGAGAGGAAGGGACACTGAGGCAGGAGCAGCACTGTGCCCGTTCAGTGCCACATGGCTGCTCCTAGCTCCATGACAGCTGAGCCTGAGACCTCTGGCAGCCAGGCCTGGGCTGGGACATGATATCCCTGTCCTCACCAAAACACTGAGGATTCCACACAGCAGCAGGGCCCTGTGCCAACCTGGTGCCTGGCATGGGCATCACTGCCCTGCCATGGCAAGAGCTGTTGAGGAGACTGGGCAAAGGGGTAGGAAAACAGGGCAAGACACCGAACCCGTGGATGCCTATTTGGTGTCCTGTCCCTTAAAGGTATCTCTCCCTCTCTGGAGCCTCGCACCCCCAAGTGAGCTGCCAGCGCTGGGACTTACACACCCAGTGGTGCTGCAGCAGGCCCAGCACCAATCTCCACACCAGCAGGAGCCCATCTGCAGACCTGGCTGTGCCAGCAGGAAGCACAATTATCATCAAGCCTGTCTGGCTGCCCCGAGCTCCCGCAGCGGCGGCTGCTGGGCACTGATTACAGCGGCTGCAGCCTTTCCTGATGGCCCGGGCAGCAAGGGATGCTGGCTCTCAGCCCTGGGGCTCCCCTCAGCATGGCTGGAGCCCTTGCAGCCGGACCCAGCCGTGCTGGGGGAGCTGGGCTCAGCCCATCCGGCCACAGTGGATCACAGAGCGCTTCCTCGCATCAAAGCGTGGCCAGGTCCCGCCGAGCAGCGGGAGCCCTTTGTGCCGGCACCAGGAGGAAGCACAGGGCCGAGCTCTCTCAGGTCTCACAGGGCCAACCCTGCTCAGCCCAGGACAGGGCACAGGGCACTGCCACTGAGTGCCCCTGAGGATCTCCCTGCTCCTTGCCTGGGGAAGGTGAACCATGCTCCAGTGCACAGGCTGGGGCACAGCGTGTGGTCAGGTGGGCTGACAACTCCCAGTCTCCCATACAGCTTCCAATGGTTCCTCCAGCCTGGCCATGTCCTTGGTGTGACCCAACGGCACGGCGGCTCCCGCTGCAGCCACCCCAGGCTTGCAGCCCCACCACAGCCCAGGGGACGCCCCAGCAGGGAACACACTGCCTTTGTGGGAAAGGCTGGGACTGGGTGCAGTGGTTGTTATCCTGCTCTGCGGTGAAGCACGGGCTGGTGCCACACGGCACAGCTCTGCTTATCAGCACTCCCCCAAAGTACCTCCATGAGGGGATACTGATAGGGGACACCACGGCTCATGGCTGCTCCCTGTGACAGCAGCAGGCAGCCCCAACTCCTTGGACCAGCAGACTTTCTCACAGTCTTATTTTTTTTGCACGGCCTCCACGTTTGCAAGAGATCTCTCCAGTGTTGCATCCAGCTCCCCATTAGTGCCGCTGGCAATCGGCATCCTCGGGAGCACTGCTGCCTTCTCTCAGCCCAGTCCTTCTAGAGGGAAGGGAAAAGCAGCCTCCCCACATTCCTTCCAGCAGCTGGGCAGCACCTATCTTAAAACACCCTTATGCTGATTTTCCCCCCCAGGCACAAAAAGCACCAGGCTGCACCAAGGGAGCCAAGAAGCCAGGCCAGCCTCAACACAGCTGGGGCAATGCAAAACTCAGCTTCGTGCTAAAAGAGCATCCCACTCCTCCCACAGGCACGGCAGGGATGGGGACACCGTGGCACTCACTGAGTACCCAAGGCAGGACACGCCAGCCCAGCCGGGCAGCATCCCGGCTCTGTGGGGACAGGGCGTGAGGCCAGCCCAGCTCTGCCACGGCAAACAAAGGCTCCTTGTTTCCCACTGCTGCCCAGCCCAGCCCAGGCAGGCGCTCCTCGGAGGCGGCGCTGGGTGACCATTGTCAGCCCTGACACCTCCGCGGCACCCGGTGCTTTGGGGGCGTGGGAGGAAACCAGAGGGCCAGTTGACGGCACCGCAGCCAGCCAACAGCTCCCCTGGGGCATCTCAGGAGGACAGCCACCATCCCCAGGGTCCCCAGAGCACTCCTGCTGTCCCCTCAACCCTCTCCCGCCCTTGGCATGTCCGTCAGAGTGGCAGACACTGCCGGTCCCATGGCAGGGGGGCTGGCCGAACACTAACTTCTCCTGCAAAGACAAACAGCTCCTGCAGGAGCAGCTGGCAGGCCCCAGGGAGCAGCACGATGAGGAGCAATGTCCTCCAGCTGGGTGCAACAGTCCCCGGAAAGCTGAGCACCAGCTGGCACGTCTGCACACCACCGTGCCACCAGCGCCACACGAACACCCCAGGTGCTGCCAAGGCCAGTTGCCTCCCTCCTACACAGCAGAATTGAAGTGCTGGACATTTTAAGTGCCATAAATATTTGTTCTCTCTCGGTCCCCCCGCACCAGCTCCTGCCCCAGCACATCCAGGAACCAGACAGCAGGGAAGCACCCAGGACAAGTGGCAGTCCAGGGGCAACCAGCACCTCAGCTCACGGCAGCCACACCAAATGGGACAGGGAGAGATGCTGCACCTCCTGCGACCTGCTCACAGCCTCAGCGGTCACACCTGCATGCAGGGGAGGCAGAGGCTCTGCCCAGCATCCCACGGGCAAAGCCATCCACAAAAGCCCAGCAAAGGAACAGCATGTTGTTCCTGGGAAGTGGCAGCCTCTGGGGCAATAAGGTTGCCCTAGCCAAGGATGAAGGAACCCATGCTGCCAGGTCCCCTCCCTGCTTCCTCGGTGTTGTTCTGGCCTCAAATCCCACGAGAAGGTGACAAGAGCAGGGACTCTGGACACACTTCATGACTTGTGGCAATTTTAATCCATTTTCTTCTGCCCACAGAGAGAGAGGGTGGCACAGGCCACCTGCCCTGCAGCCCTCTGGAAGCAAGACCCATCAGAGGTCCTGCTCTACTGTCATCTCCTCTCCCCACACAGTTCTACCCCAGCAGAAACCTCATTCTATGCAAATAAATCACTCCACTGCCCACGAGCAGCAGCTTTGTCCAATCCCCTCCCTCGCCAGGGCTGCGGGGGCTTTGCAACCTGTTTACCCGGACTTTAAACAGCAGCTCCAGCTCTTGCAACACCGCGGAGTCAGCAGGAACAGCAGCACTCAGGAGGTGAAAGAGCACTCAGGGCAGCTGAGATGCCGGGCCAAGGCTGTGGCTGTTCGCTGGATGCAGCGGAGCCAGAGGAGAGGGAACGTCCTTCAGGGAAGGTCGCTCTGCCTGGCCCCAGGGAAGGTGCTCCCGGTGGGGGGATCCCACTCCCAGCACCAGGAATGGCTCCCTGCCTGCAGCAAGCCCGCAAGTGCTTCAGCTGCCAGCTATCCTGGCATTGCAGGCCCAGCGGGAAGGGAGAGACGGGAAAAATACCCTGGCATAGCTTTCCCAGAAAAAGTTTAGCTCTCCCCGGCAGAGAGGCCAGAGGAGGCCGTCCTTTGAAGACACGCCCGCAGCCCTCGGGCACGGCTGGGGAGGGCTGTCAGGAGGGAGAAGAGGGTTTTCTGGGGACAGTGGGAGGGTGCTGCGCCTGCACTGCTCACACAACACGCGATGGCATCAGCACACGCAGGTTCAGCTTCACACTCCGTGCATGAGCAGCTTCTGGGGACACCACTGACCAGCCCGACCCAGGGGCCCCAGCTCCAGACCCAGGACAGGGGGCAGTGCTGAGGGCGGGAGGATGCAGCTGCGATGGCGAACACGAGCCCCAGGACTGACACAAACCAAGGCTGTGCAGCCAGGACTTGCACTGTCACCCTCTGCAAACTCCTACCCAGAGGCAAGTGCCCCAATGAACACCCACTGCCCTGGGAGCCACAGAGGGGCAGGAGGTGGCACTGGGCCCTCTGCCACTCCTGCAAGTGGCTGTGCCTGCAAAAGCATCCTGCTCCTGCAGAGAGATGGAACAGCAGGTCTCTGTGCAGCTCTGATGAGAAGTGAGCACCTGGGGAGCAATTTCAGTCTCTCCATTTTAAGAGTAATTTCACATGCTGACATACCAGCACCTGATTTCCATATAAAAAGTACCTTTTAACTTCAGATTCGTTAGGATCCTTTCAGGCCAGAGGGGATTATTCCTAAGGGTCTGGAAGCAAAGCAGCAGAGCTCTCCCAGGGCCTATGCCTGGAGCTTCTCCATTCTGCCAGCCGGGTGGCTCAGGATGGTGGGAAGGCACAAACAGGCTTTCAGCAGAAGTTGAGCCCCAACTTCCCCATTTTGGGGGTTCCCAGCTCACGTGCAGAAGGTGCAGCTGGATGGGGTAAGCTGAGCAGCTGACACACACTACGGGCACAGGGGGCAATCCTGCCCAACTCCTGGATGCTGTGCTTACAGCATGCAGCACTGTCACAAAGGGACTTGATGCCCTTCCCCATTAGCCAACATAGCTTTTAGAGCTGGGGAAATAAGGAAAAAAAAACCTCCAAGAACCAAAACCCATCAGGCTGCTACAAACCAGGGAGGCAGAAATACCCACCAGCAGCTCGTGACAGGTCTCTGCAGCCTAGACTGCCGTGTGCTCCCCACACCGAAGGACCAATCCCCCCTGGCAGCCATCCAGGCTGCTCTTCACCCTTGCTCTCAGATTGCTCTTCCCATTGCCGTGGAGCAATCCTGCCCTGCCTGCAGCGGTGGAACGGGTTTAACAGCTCCACCCTCCCAGCACTTCCCACCACGGGCTATCTTGTGAAACTCTGGGCTCAGGAGCAGGCAGGAGCCTTGCTGGGGCCACAGTTCTCCAGGACAGCTGGCTCTTGACAGAGCTCCAGCACTGCCTCCTCACCCGCGCACCTCCTCCGGCCACGGACAGTCCTTCACCACCCATCTGTAGCCACATCCTTGTGGAAAACCACCACGGGGGCAGCTCTGCCACCAAAAGTCTTAGTCAGACCCGAGATGGGGAAGGCTGCTCTCCCAAACCACACTGCCAGAAGTTTACCAGTGTTTGGTTAGAAGGGAAAAAACATGTCCTGCAACAGGTCAGCAGACTCAGAGGGTGTCTGTCCCTTGCTGGGATTAGAAAGGTCTCCCATCTGACAGGGGCAAGGCCAGTGGGGAGCACAGGGATTCAGCATGTCCAGCAGTAAGCACACACTCACAGCTGTTTTGGTCACAGGAGTGTGCTACAGGCAGGCTGGTGAAAGCCTGACCCCCTCGGGATACAGAGAATAGCAAACATGAGAAATGCCCCTCTGTACCCTGTGCCACTGCAGGTAAACAGCCCCATGCAAACAGATACCGCTATGCATGGGATGAAATCATTTGTCCTGAATCTTACCGGAACTGTCCTGTTTGGACAAGCTGTCCTTTCACAACTCACTCATTCATCACCTCTTTGCATTTACTTCTCAATATGACAATTAATCATTATTACATTTTAAACTTCTCAGCTGTGTGACGCCAGAAGCCATTTCCCCGTGCTTGCAGTCACAGCATCCTCTGCCTCTGGTGCTGATTCCACCTTTGGGGACTGCCAGGTTCCTCGCCCTGCTGAAGTCACCTTCTCACCACTGCCCTGCACACCTTAAGGCCTCAGCTCTGTACCCATGAGCTGCCTCCTGGCCATTCCACCACTTAACTTCAGACACCAACCTTTCAAGTGTCAAAAAACTCTCTAAAGCCATGCAACAGGGAGCCAATGTGGGAGCCCAGGGCTGTTGGATGACTCCCCCAGCACAGTCCTGTAGCTGGATAAAGGAGCCACTGCCAGGACTGAGATTTCCCGGGGACAGGCTCTGATCTCCCAGCCCCCAGCACAGGGGAGTGACTGCTGTACCAAGCACTGGAGCACAGGGAGAGAGAAGAGATGGCCAAAAGATCAATCCCTGCTGTCAAGAGGTGACCTGAGACCTCAGGGCACAAGCAGGAGCAGGGAGGCTGCATTGGAATGCACCACACAGGGCCGTCAGAGCTGAGAGATGCTGCAACATCCCCAAGCTGTCATCTCATGGTGCTCATTGTCTCGGGAAGACAGACGACTCCTTCCGATCATTTACATCAACCCAGAGAAAATGGTTGCCTGTAGAATGTCAAGCAGAGGATCAGGCATGTGAAAATCCTCAGAAACTCACATTTCAGAGCCCAGGGTTAACCCCAACTCACACAGAATCCATTCAGACTGAAGGGACACTCCAGTGTGGTTTCCTGGCCCTGGGGCTGACATTCTCCTCCCACCAGGAGCCTTGAGGCTCTTACAGGTTTCCACTGCAGCCCATGAGGGCTCCCAAGCAGCCAGGGACACACTCAAGGCTAGCATGGTCCTTGTGCCCCACTCCCCAAACACATGACAGCCACAGGAGGCAACTGCAGGAGAAACCACAGCCAGGAGTGATGTCCTGAGGCCAGCAGACCTGGCAGGACTGGTTCCCTCCACGTTCACCAATCTTTCCTCCTGGCTGTGCTTAGCATCCACTCGGCCCCTCCGGCGCAGCATGAAGGGGGAAACATCCCCTACTCTGTTGTGAGCACCAGGCATTTATCTCAAAACCAGGGAGTGTGCTGGACCATGGCCATTCACAGCAGCACAACCTCCCTCATACCCTCTCCAGAGAGCAACAGCCCTGGAAATCCAGATGGACTTGGGACTTCTGGGAAAGGAGACCTGCTCTACAAGAGACAAGTCTCAGCTTTCACATCCAGTCCCCAACTCCTCTCCTCCGCAGGTACAGCACTTCCTAAGAAAGATAATATCAAGGATTAACAAAGAAGAGGAAACTGACGCTCTAATTATTGCTTTGTTCGGGAGCCTAGGTTCCTTGCTGAACCTTGCTTCATGCCCTACCCTCTTTTCAGGCCCTTCCCTCTCCCTGCAAAGTCCCTCTCCCCTGCCCATGCTCCCCCTAGGACCCTGGTGCACATCACTGCTATTTCCCAGTGGTACCCACCACCAGGGTAGCAGCCACAACCACTGTCAGCTCTTTCCAAATCCAGCACCATGTAGAACAATATGCAGGCGTCTTGCCTCCCCGGCCAGGCACGATTAGGTGTAGGCAGGAATGGCAACTGTGCAGCAGCCCCAGGGTGAGCAGAGACACCATGCAGAGAGCAAGGCAGCTGGGAGCTTCTCCGTGGGAGGGAGCAGACCTCAGGGTTCAAAGCTGGCTAAAAACAGAAAAAGGCTGAACTTGACTCTGGCGAGGGCAGGGAGAACCTTTCATCAAATGAGCATTGCTAACCACGAGCAAAGTTCTCATGAGGAGGGCAGGGGTGGCGGGCGTGTGCCTGCAAATGGCAAAGACCATTTGTGCTGGGCTGGAAATAGCCCACGCTGCAGGCTGGCTCGAGCTGACCCAACGAGGCACCCAAAAGCCCAGCGAAGGAGCACTCTCAGGAATCCCAGAGGTGACTGATGACTGTCCCACCAGCTCTGCCACCAGCATTCCTGTCTCACCACTTACTGCCTTTATTTCAAGCTCCCCACTGCAGTGTGGCCCTGTGCTGGGAGCACAGTGGACCAGCAGCACCCAGCCCTTCAGGATGCTGGGGGGAGGGACAGGAGTCTGGTGGGCTGTTTGGAAACCACAGCACAGAATGGGAAAGCTGGCTGTGGGAGGCTGGAAACAGGGCTGGGCTCGTTGCCTGCCTGCTAACAGGTTGTTACCCAGCAGAAGAGGCCAAGCTGCCTTCATGTGCTCAGGCCACACACGGCCACAGCAGCACCGGCAGCATTGTCGCTGCAAGGTGAAGTGCTGCCTTGGCACACAACAGCTGCTTGGACAAAGGAGAGCCCATTAGCAAATTAATTTTTAACCTTGCATTTTGTCTGTTGCAACAACTGAAGGAGAAGAGCTCTTGGCAGACAGCTTTACTTGCATCTCTTCAGAAAAGAGCCAACCCCAGCTTGTTGAGGTCTGGGCAGCCGAAGGATCTGTCTCCCTGGCAGAAGATCCCAGTTACACACGGGGCTTGGGAGCAGATATGCACCTAGGGTGGGATGATGGCTTGTTTAACTCCACCAGCACAGGCTGATGAAGCACAGCAAGAATGTTCCATCTTAACACCTCCAGCTCTCCAAAACGTGGAGCTTTGAAGCACACACCCCTGTTGTGCAGACAGATGTCAGATGAGAAACTCTTGAGAGCATCAGCAAACCCCTTAAAGTCAGCAGAGACAGCCACAAACAGCACTGCATCCCCCAGCGAGGGGCTGGAGGGCTGAGCAGACCAGGGCACAGGGAGTTAACGGCAGCTTTCTCCCGTTTCTGTGGTTCTCTAATACAATTAGATGCCACAGAGGCTTGGCTGGACTTCTGCCCATTAACCAATTACTCTGATTACAGCCTGTGAGGAGAAGACCAGCATCTCAATAGGGTCCTTCTTCTACCTCTGCAGCTTCACATAAACCCAGAAGGCCCTCCCCCAAGGAGGTGCTCATAGAGCTTTCTGCTGTATTGTCCAACCTGGCACCTGGCAAAGGCCACAAGCACCCATGTCGCTTCCTTTACATCAGGACAGCTTCCAGGCATAGCCACAGCAACTCTTCTGGCAGGGGAGAGCAGAGCAAGTCTGCTGCAACCTCTCTCACAGGAGACTGATACTGGTAAATGGATGATCCTGATTACAGATCTACACAAGATCTATGAAAATATCCTGGTACACTGGCCCAGGCAGTGACAACCTGATGCACTGCACATGGACAGCAAGTTGGGAAAGACTGGGAAGGGTGGACAAGAAAGAAACAGCCTGTCCTTCCCTTCCTAAAACTGGATTAAATCCCATTTAAAAGACCTTTAAGTCAAGAGGCCTGAAAAAAACAACCCATTTTGAGGTGGGGCAGCAGAGCTCTGGAGGAGCTTGGCATCACCCAAGGGCTCACTTGAGCGAGAAGGCACCCTCTCGTTGGAGGCTGCCTCGTCCTTGTACCCCAGCCCTTTGGCCAGGCAGCCGAGTGATAGCACAGTCCCCTCCCGGAGACGTGACCCTGGGAGGCCTCGGCACCCTTTGCACGCTTCAGCGACCGCGTCCACCTCCGGCAGTTCTCCCGGTCCTGCGAGGGAGGCCCCCGCCGGAGCCGGGGCAGGGCCGGTGGGCAGAGGCGGAGCGGCCGCGGCTCCTCTCCCCGTGCGGGCACAGCCCCGCTGCTCCCCGGTCCCGCTACTGGAGGCTGGAGCTCTGCCCTTGGAGGGGAGCAGGGAGTTGGACAAAGGCACAATCGTAGGAGGGGGAATTGGCTGGAAAACATAAAAGCTCTAAACATGCCATCATGTCGAGGCTGCGATGGCTCATTTCAAAACAAAGACGCTAATCTCCGCTCTGGGAATTGTCCTGCGACTGGCAGGAGAAACCAGGGAGCTAATGAACAGTTACAAAGGAGTTTAACAAGCCTGCGACTGTCTTGGACACCATTCAGCTCAGAGCTCGAAACAGCCACAAGCAGGAGGCAGAGCGTTAACTCTGCAGTTACTGCCGCACTCGAAGCCTGTTTTGATCCCATGGAAGTGGTCAGAACTAGACGGGAAAACACGCCCTGATCCATAGGGACTGATGCTCAGGCACAAAGGAAGGACCAAGCAGCCCTCAGAGGAGCTGTACCAGCGCAGCCTGTGAGACACAGCTGGGGCAGGGACAACCGACTGCTGCTGCTTCAGCCCTGTTCCTTAACACCTTCGGGGGAACATGTGGGGTCCTTGCTGCCACCAGCCTCTCCCATCAGTTCCGCTCCCTCCTGCTGAACCGCGCGAGTGCCGCTCGCCCCGCGTCATGTCCGAGCCCACCGGCACCTTCCCCACCGGACCGCCGGGTGCAGAAACAGCCTGGCAATACGCTGGGGTCTCCGCGGATAGCGGGAGCCCCGCAGACAACGTCCAGGCTCGGGATGCAGCTGCGGGAGCTCTTCGGCTGTGGCCGAAGGGAAACCCCGGTCCAGCGAGGTCGCCTTCCGCGGGAGAGGGGCGGCAGTCCCGGGATGGAGCAGCACCTGCGGGAGCGCCACCGCCCGGGGCGGGTCCGGCAGCCCCCGCCCAGCCGGATGCCCACGCTGGCAGCGGCGGGGCGAGCCCCGTCCCCAGGAGAGCCCCGGGAGCCCCTTACCTGCCAGGATGGCCTTGCCGGGGTGCGTGAGCTTGGCTTTGCCGGCGGGGGCGGCGGCGGCCAGGCTGCGGGGCGCGGCG